>JAODUI010000027.1:5776251-5797394 GCA_027563995.1 Papilio gigon
CGATGTTTTCCTTCACCGTAAGAGCGTCGGATAATGTACATATGCAATTCGAAAATTGAAAAACACATTGGTACATGACGGAGATTGAACCTGGACTATGTCGAGTACGGTCCGGTCCGGTCAAGCGCTTAACAACTGCGCCATCGACGCTCCGTCGTAAGTAACATGATACAGTTAAAATGTTTCATAGCGTTATACAAGAAGTTATAATGTATAATTTGCCATGAACACAAATAAAATGTTTAATACTTCTGTTTCCTTTTACTATTTGGATGATATTTTTTTATTTCAGTTGTATTTTGCTTAAGTAAGTAAACTACGTAATTAAATAATAATTGCAGTCCTTATCTTATGATTGTTTCTTGGTTTCCTTCTCGTTCTTGCGCACGATTATATGCGCCTATACTCCGGATATTTACGCATAACTTTGACATGCGTTGGCAAAGTTAAATCCTATATTGCAAGTTTCAAATAAAGTAGATCTCTAAAACATGTTGTATTTCTGTTTATCTTGTTTTGATATAAACTGACTACTGGACTTGGTAAGCTGTAAAACACAATTGTAATAGCCCACCAGCGCCCCCTTGTCAGTGTCAATAAAGTATACAGAAACAAATTAGATCGCCTAAAAAATTTCTATCGACGTTTTATTTTTAACTCTTATAAAGGTTGCGCTTTAACTTTTAGCTTAGTTTATAATATTTTTCTTCGGAATAACACACTTGAATGTTTCTTCGATTTCACATTTGGTGTCATACGAAAACGTATAGATTTGTTTGTTTCGTTGTGAACCTCGTGTAAAGTGTTGTGAAGTATCGTCACTTGGCCTGGGGCCAACGTGCAGTGGATCAATCGAGCCCGCTTTGTGCTTGGCGCTAAATCCCAATCGCGATTTCATAAGCTTGACATCGGATCATGTTGACGATGTTGTTTATTGTCTAGCAGCTAACGGGTGAGCGTTGGCAGATATGTAACCATAGCTCCTCTCGGTCGGTAAATACTGTCTTTTATTTATTTATAAATGCCTTTGAAATAAGTCGCCAATTTATATTTAACATAGTTTTTTAAAAATAGATTTTTTCTAAAGAAAGTTTACCTACGGCCTGTGTCATATGGCCTAACAGTTTAGGTCCATTAAGCAATTACTTCCAGGTCATCGCACTGACGTGATTACGAACTATTTAAAAGAAAAAATCAACATTTTCACACTAGGTTTTTATTTAGCTCTCGGCTGTCAACCTATATATTTCACTCTTATTTTATCTTTAATATTATAAAGACGAATAGTTTCTTTGAACGTGCTAATCTTAGATTTACTGGTTGGAATTCAAAAAATATTTTTGTGTTGGATAGTCTATTTATCGAGAATGTTTATAGACTATAGTATAACGCTACGACCAATGGGAGCGAAGCATAAATGATAAATGTTACAAAGTAAATCCAGGCGCACGTAGTCCCGAGCACAGCCAGTTGTTAGATACACTTAGATTTTTTTTTTTTGAAACTCAGACAATTCTTTAGATTCCGAGTTACAGTTTGCGCATCCAGATAATCTGTTCCCCGGAGAGTTTATCGAAACTAACTTTTATTTCGAGCGTGAAATTCTCCACCGTCGATCCTTTTGTTGTGTTGCTGAGAGACACATCGACAGTTACCTCGGATTGCCGCTGCCTTTAAAAACAAGAGGAACAATATATTGTTGTTGAGCACTGGAATGGATTTTCATTGCTAACATTGGAACGAACATTAATCATTGAACCATCAAATCACTTATTTAAAAGGTTACATTGATTTTTTTGTAATCTTACTATTACTATTAATACGAAAGTTTGTATGGATGAATGTTTGTTTGGATGATGCATTTAACATGGTTAAAACGGATTTTGGTAAATTATAACACGAAGATAGATTACTTACTTACTGTTTTTTTTTATTCGGAGCAGAAGACAAAGTTTACGAAAATATTGTTCTAATTCCAAGTTCTTAGTATATTCTGTTTATTGTTTTTTACTTGACTATTTGGATAGCCACTTTCGCTTCCAAATAATAAAACAAATCTACTACTAGTACTTAAAACATCTTAGATCTGTGTATTGTTTGTGCGTATATGGTTAAATGTGCTGTGTCTGGGGAGTGACGCATCAGATTAATTGCTAGAAGCCCTCTAATGGCGGTGTGTCCAATTGGTTTGTCTGTCTTTATTGATTGCCACAATCTGTCACGTTCGTGTATTTGACAGTGGTGACAAGTGAAATAATTGTTAGATAACAATCTCTCATACGAACCTGTTCGGTGTATCACGCGAGTTATGATTATAACTGACTGCGTACAAGTTTATTCTTATGATTGATATCTCTATTTATATTACGAAATTAATTCTTATTGAAACAGATTAGGACAAATGTCAAGTTATGAATGTCAAAAGTGACATTTGCATATTTAGGACTTGGGTATAAAGCTTCGTTTCCACTGTAGCAACACATTCATCATTCCTCCCATTCTTCTCTTAAAAATATTTATGACAGCGTAAACCCACCGTTATAATTCCACCATGATTGTTATGCTGGAAGTTTTAAGTTTGCAAGGCATATCCGAACTAAGTGTTTCACATTATGCGATGCACGAAAAAAAAAACAGCAGCAGTGCAAACTTCTTTTGTAATGGATTTAAAACAAGTAGAGCTGGCGTGGCGTGATAAACAGTAGACTGCGACAAGTACGCCCCCTGGTGATAGCGAGCCGAAACAAAAGCGTAGCGGCTTTAAATATAAAAGTGTTAAATATATACGTCTGCATTCTTATATGTAACCACTGTTAATAGAACAAATACCATTATAATGCTGATATGTCGGTAATTGGAAGCAGTATTAAACTAAGTCGATAGTTTTGCAAGTAACCGTGTAATTTAACTGACGAAACACTTTGTAATCGGTTAGGAATACGCTAAATTCTACATAAATTACGCTGCTCAGACAAAACGGTCGTATTAATTCAAACAATCCATTATAAAATTTGATGATTCATTATTTAAAACTTATCGTTAATTCGCTGATAACGTATTTGCATAACTATATGAAGGATGTTTACGTAACGGCCACGGAATGTCTACGGCCTGTTTTATCCCTTTAGACTAAACGGATATTAAGCTGATGGGATTGTCTGGCTGGCCCGCTATACTGTCTGGAAACATTTTATCATCCGAATATATATGAAATCATTTACACAATATTGTTTGCTGGTGCGTTTCTTTTGTTTATTTAAAAAGATATCCAGAATAGAATTTTATATTTGAATAACAATAGTTTTATTTAATATTTGTTTGTATAGAAATATTTGAAATATAAACTAGTTACGTTGCTATAATAGTATATATAAACGAATGATAAATAAAAAGGATGTATATGTGAACATTTGTATTCGTTTCCAACTAAGAATTGTTTAAAATTAATTACATTACACAACGTAGTGATCTAGATGTATCTAACATTAAAGAAGTGAGTTTAACGCTATCGTGAAGTGTTACGTAAGCTCGTTCACGTTTTAATTGTAGTCTCGGCAAATAAGCTTGTTAAATCGCGCTGCGTGCTCGTTCTGTAGCGCATTGCAACTTCACATTTTAATTATATTTTCAAGTGACGAGACTCTTGTATTTTACATCGATTACATTCTTATATTTAAGTACATACTGCGCATCTTATTCAAAAATAAAAAGTGTACCCGTGAACACATTACACAATACTGTAGAATTTAAATTATCACTCACTATACAGAACTACCATCGTCTTCATCATCAGATCTCTGTACATCTCCACCGAGGGGCTGGGAGCCTACCCTAGTTTTAGGGTTGACTAGGTCATAGTCAACCACGCTGGCCCAATGCACGTTGGTTGACTCCACAACCGAACACTTACATAAATACCGCAAAAAATCTGCTAGAGAGATCTTGTAACTAACTATACTTGTCAGGAATCCAAGCGCGTCACATCTTTAATATTAGTGAGTATTTGCTATTTTATAAATAGAGTCAAAAAGCAACCATTTCCATATCTTTTACTGCAATACCCCTGCATTTCCAGTACACCGGAAATGAGGGCAACGACAATAGATACCCAATTGAAATCCGATGCTGCTTTATTATATCTATAGAAAATCATCTGAAGAAATAATGTTCGAGCGCCAATAACCTAATGGTTAACGGTACGGACTACCGATCTAGCGGTCATGGGTTCGAATCCCGCCATTACACTACTGTCGTGAACCATAATCCACCACAAGCTTTTTCAAATTTACTTGAATTGGTTACAAGAAATATTGGTAAAGCAATAAAAATCTTCTAATAATTTAATCAAAAAAAATGATTAGCTGAATCTCATATCAAGCGACTGAAAAGCTTTTTTTTTATTAGGAAAAGGAGGCAAACGAGCCGCGGGTCGCCTAAAAGTATTTGTAAAATTCCAATTTACTTTTGTTCGATTTTCGTTTCGTCAATGCGAATTCAATTATTAGAATAATGACGTAAGAAAGAACTACTATAATTGTGGGACTTTGTGCGGACAGTGAATAAGTGCTTGCCTTTATTCCTTTTCTCGTGGTCGCTTTTACGGACGGAGGTTCAAATGACTGCACATTAATTAATTTCCATCGACGACTCACAGGCGGACCTCGTTTTTGTTTCACTTGAACGAATCAACTTTTATCCAGTTTCTGGATTTATTTTGACATCACATACACATCAAAGTAACATTTTTTTACTGAAAGGAAACCTAGTAAAAGAGTTACGGTTATATTTAACCTTTTTTTCTTTTTTTTTCGCTATGCCTTTTCCCAATTATTTGAGGGTTTTTTGTCCACATTCTCCAGACAGCGCGATTTTTGGAGGCTTCTTCGTCGAGATTTAGTTCTTTCATATATATATCCAACAGGGATAGTCGTCAGCAAAGTAGTCGGTGGTCTTCCGCGATTTCGCGTCGTCGTCGGCAAGTGTATGGTCAATTTGACCATATGATCGTCGGGTCGCCTCTGATCATGTCCATACCAATGTCAGCGTTTCTCTTTCAGTTTGCATTGAACTACTTATGTTAATGTGCGATAAATATTTACATCTTTATTGAATTGTAGTATCAAAATTACACACAAGCAACGGTTTGTCGTGTTTACATCACGTTCTCTTTGTTCTACTAGATTTAGAACAGGTGGTTTATCTTCCAATCATAACATTAACTACGTTTCTGCCAAAACTAACAGAATCCGTAAATCAACATTTACATTGACCGACATTAAAATTTTAAGGCCATTTAATTAATAGTTATTTTTATTTGGGTTCGCCAACCTTGGAATGTTACCTAGTTATAATCGTGGCGGCTAGGAACATCGTACCAGTCGCTGCTCATAACAAAAATCATCGATGTAACGGGGTGTATAGGGACGACTGCGTGTCGATGACCTTAAACCGTCATTTGACAAGACTTATTCAAAAAATTTTTCAAAAATTCTTATGTTGCTCTTATAACACTTTATATCTAATCGAAGTAATCATAGTTAAAATTACAAAATTCATTTAAAAAAGTCTCTTTGCAATTATTAAACAGCATTCAAAGTTCATTTGAATATCGTTTAATTTCCGAGCACGTCCCAATTGACTTTAACATTGTCCGCGGCACGAGCGGAGGACGTTTGTTCTCGGGGAGGAAGTCTCGTACTCTTCCTGATCCTTTACATTTGTCTCATAATTAACTACTAGTCCGATTCATTATAAATTAACTTCACAATATCTTGAGCTTTTATTTTTATTAATTAATAATGAAGGTCCATTGCTGCAATTTTCTAACTCTGTAATGTTACACAACTTCAGTTTTATCTAACACTTTGAATTATTAATAAGTAATATTGATTTAAATAACACACTTATTTACGTTTTAATAATTTACATTTGTTATGCAATACAATTGTAATTGTGTTTACTAACATTTAAGTGAGACGTGTGCAATTTTAGTTCCTAATATTTAGTAAATCCGATTATTATTACGAATGTACTGGAATGGAATGAGTATAATAGTAAAAAGAACTAGTAATATGATTATTCGTATATATTTTTTTTATTTTTTTTCACCCGTACCCGTACCATTACGCTATTGGCGCTTCGTTAAATAAAAAAAACAATAAAAATCTTCCTTCTAGATTCCTATAAACAAATCCCTTTTTTTTCTACTCATTCCGGTCTTTTACAAATGTAATACATAAACGTCAATGTTTTAAACATGTTAGAGAAAATAGTGGACAATACAAAGCGCTTTACAATTTCAGCGTCATTACTTTCAGGCCAAGCCATACATCACGTACTAACGCGACTTCAATTTGTCACTGAACAGTGCACGCTAATGTGTTTCTGCTAGTTTTATATCGTTGTTATAAACATGACTGAAAATAAAACTAGAGTCATATTTCTCTTTGATTAGCCTTAACGTAACAATAAAAGGTATTTGTAATAAATTTGATATTTTAAATGTAATAAGAATATTATCCAACATGTACACGCCAAGATTAACTTCACCTATTAAAATATACTTAAACCTGTAAACTTCCGGTCGGAGAAACTTTTGTATCTCATAACTAAAAGATAGGAAAGAAGCTTAGAAAAATTATAAATTTATTTTTCCTTACAAACTCTTTTGTATGAACCAGTAGGTATTCAAACTCTATTTCGCTACATCCATTACATTGTCTGATATAACATTTGATAAATTGATTTCGTATTGAAAGATTATTGTTTATTGATACCTCTTGTTATAACTAATTATGAGATCACTAGTTCTTGTCCACAGTTCAAATAAGTTTGGCATACGTCCAACATTCGTCTTATTGTACTGTTTATATGAGATATATACATTGACATCCAAAGTCGAGACAGGCACAATGCCACGAAAATATGGTTGACTTAATGTCTTATATACAGTGACCTCAAAAACTAAGAGAAGATCAAATAATATTAGAGTGAACATTTATATTACACAATAAATACTTACAGAGAGAGTTAAAACGTTTAAAATGTTTAAAATTACGTTTACTATAATCATCATCATCAGCCTTTGTCTGCCCACTGCTGGACATATGCCTTACTATACTACCTTAATATGCAATACTACATGATAATTGTAAAATTATAACCATATCAAACATTGGCTTTGACTGTCCTAGCATATTTAAAACTAGTCTGTCCACCCTATCACACTCATCAACTTTCAATGTTCTATGCTACTCGTTAGTATTCGAATAGTTACAAACTATTCGAATCCTCTGGAAATCAAACGCAAAGTATGTAACAAAGTATGACGATTCCGTGTTTAAACAAACACAGACCAGCTGGCTGGCGCATCAAAAAACGTTATTTCCTACAAAGCCCCTCGTACCCACCCGGAGTTGTAACCGTGTATTCTCGCATAAAACAGACCTTTTTAATTTCGAATCGCGAATCCAATTATAATTGCTACGTATTTTTTTACGCAAGCGCAATCAACTTTTGCAAAGTAAGTTTATGCATCGTGGCTTTTTAAAGAACTTCATTCGCCAGCTGATTTAAAGAGTTGGCAGATTGCGGACTATGAAAATGAAAATTACAGCGGGACCAAAGTAAAAATATATATATAAAGGTAAATTTGCATACTTTGTAAGTGTAACAGGAGACTCGTTAAATATGTTTCGTAATTATTGACCACGTAAAGCTTTAGTTGACATATTAGTGCGGTTGAACATTAATAACCAGCGAAGTATTCATATATCATCATCATCATCATCAACAGCCCTTGTCTGCCCACTGTTGGACATAGGCCTTATTCATACATAGAGGTTCCTAATTGACGTCAACTCATGAACCGTACTTCGTTTCAGAACCGCAAAGGCTTGCAGGGCTTTGCAATGTAATACCGAGTCCTTTTCCTGCGCTCACTTTCCGCAAATATTATTCACTCTATTTATTTTGGGAACAGACCCTAAATTACGTTTGCGTTATATTTCTACCAAGTAACTTGTGTTATAATAATCCATCCACGTGTAATGTTTATGCTACGCTTCAGGTACTATGATAAATAGAATTGTAAAAATATATCAATAAAGTATGTTATTAAAATAAATTATATTCTATGGAGTCGTCTCAGCTAAATAAAACACTTTACTCGATAATTTGAGTTTTGTTTACGACGTTGCGATGAAAATGTTATAATGTCGTTAAACATTTAAACACTTACAGTTTAAATTCCCATTAAAGTAATTTAATGGTTTAACACGAGATGCTTACGGACTTTAATTTTTTTCGTGAAAAAGGCGCTTCGTTTATAACAACAGTTTAATTATATTTAGCGGTTTTTGAACTGTTAAAAGTTTAATCATTCGGTATTCCGCTGTTATTGTGTACTTTTGTTTATTAAATTGCAACGAAAAGTGTTTTTATCTACATATTATATTCTCAAAAATACTCAAGTTATACTGAAATGTTGTTATTAAATTTGAACATAAAAATTACTCTATTTTACTTATATATCCCAACACATGAAGAGATGGAGCAATCTTTTCTGTTTGTTATTGACCGAAGGTTCTAAGGAAAGAAGTAATTAAGGCATGCAGACCATTTGAACTTGTCATTCGTAGTTAAGACAGGACAATGTCGTGTCAGCTAATGTCTATTTTAAGTATACTACTTATAAAACGGCTTAACTCACGTGAAAATCGATATCAGTACCGACTAGTTTCGAGCCCATCGGGGGCTCAACTTCAGGGTGAGTGAACCGTAAACGCGCTATAGTACCGTTCCCACTAGGTACGTAGTCGGTACTGACACAGATTTACACGTGAGTTAAGCCGTTTTAGAAGTAGTATAGTGAAATGTCTCACTAAAGTTTAAACAGTTTAAGTCTATTTTAAGTATCAATTGACAATTAGCTTAGAAATTATTACACATATTTCAATGCTCGTTATGAGTTGAATATAGTAATGGTACATTAATATTTCGGACACGTTTTAAACGTCTGAATTAAATGTTAACTGTTTATATTCATGACTTCAATTAATATGCTGCGATGCTTACCGAATGACGTCAAAAATATTAAAAACAGGCGACTTGAAATTTTAACGATTTTGTATTGTAGTCTGTAATCTTTATATCTTGTTTTATTTTAATTGAATGAATATATGAGAAAATTATTCAGTAGAAGGCGAAACGCGTTACGTAATAATTTGGTTATGTAAGGCGAACTCAACTAACTTTATCTAGTAAAAGAGTAAACTATTAGAAAAGATATTTCTTTTCACAGCGTAGTCTTTTACGATATGAAGTTTCGGCGTGACAAACATAATATTTAACCTAGAAATCCCAGATTTTCTGAAAGTTAATCTCTTGTATGACGCATGAGAGACAATTCGATGTTATTCACTCGCCTACGAAGAAAGGAGAATTATATTGTTTTGTGTCTGAACGTTGACCTCTTGACCTATTTTTTTGTGTTAACTAATTTAATACAAGTGTGAATACGGAGGACCACATACTGTGGAACAGTGTGTCCAACAGTGGGCAGACTGGGGCTGATGATGATGATGATGAATATTTTACAAACATTTTCTTGGATGATTAACAATATTTTGTTTTCTTGTTTTTTGGCTATGAGTAACTTCAAAGTTGTTCTCTACTTATTATGATTTAAACTATTGTAAAAAGTTAACTGTCAAAATGTCAAGCGCGATGTTAGCGCGATATTGCAAGAAAAAAAAAATTTATACTATTTATTCTCCGAAGATAGCTCTGCAACATTCCCTTTGAATCTCAAAGAAATCTTAGCGAAGTTTCTAATTAGATACTTGTTTTAATTAAGAACGTAATGAAAATATTTATTTATAATTCAGTTATAAATTGAGCTTAGTTCCAAGTTTATATTGATTTATTGAACTGTATTGTCGTTAAATATGGTACCAAATTTTTAGTTGACACCTTCGGGGCCAACTATTTATTGTTATTTGTGGAGCGCGCGTCACCTGGCAACCGGCCAAACGTCGCGATCAATCAATTGCACTCTGTGATTCACTTTACACACGTTTCTACTGTTCCTAGAAATTCACTAAAGTTTAAATGCACAAAGGAGCTAGTAAGCATACTAATGTATTTCATTTCTTGACTTCAGACTACTCTCATTCTGTAATGTAACAGCGTTACCTATAAATTATTCCAACTCAAGATATAAGGTTGATAAAAATGCTCTAACTGTAAACCGACAGTCTATTTGTTATTTTAGTCAGTGACGTAACTTTATTAAAGTAAATTATAATAAAACTTTGCTTTTCCTTCTCACATTGTAATTGTTATCATTGATAATCTATTATTATGAAATGGTATATTCTAAGCGTAAAGACTTTGAACGCTTTGATACGAACTTTAGGTTCCAACTAGGAGTTAACTACAAATAAATATTCTGTCTGTTACTAGATAATGAGTGGTATTGTTGTACGCCACGTTAGCGAGTACATACCGCGGTGGTCTGGCAAACAGCGCAGTTCCGCACTCCTCTTTAATTGGATAGTCTCTTTGAAACGCAGCTGCGAGCGCCTGTTCGTAGCCCACCTGCAATGGACATTAAAATTCCTGCACCTACAACACCGCACTCACAACTAATAAACGCATTCTATCTTTGAATGAATTACATTTTTAGTTTTCATAACTTTGCGGTTGTCTAATATTTCCTCTACTATTTTGTTTATAAAACAACACTGTTCTAATGACTTTTTTTTTTGGATAAACGATAATTGTTACTCCATGCTAAATTCGATAATAATCACCTACATGTTGAATATAACGGTCATTAAAAAAAGGGATTCAGAAATACGTTCTGTTGAACTTAAATCAAGTAGAACTAGAGCGCACGTCGTAATTGCACTAACATGAGCGCTAATGATTCAGAGCATGCACGCTATGGTGCATCCTTCCGTGTTCCGCACACGTTTCCCATTGTAATTAGCAACGTGCAGTCCGGAAACATCGATAATTTCAATTAACAGTTATTCCAAAGGGTATCATTTATTTAAAAAAAAAATCTATCAGACATGTTGATTTATTCAGAGATCGCTTTAAATTTGTAAAATAATATTTCCAATGGCTATGACTTGTATGATTTTACAAGAAAATGTTAAACGTTGTTAAATCTATGAGACTCTTTATGTAACCGAGTCCAATTAAAATTTAACAAGTCGGTTAAAGTGGTCCGTGTCCCGCTCAAACGCAAAACATGCGCTAGTCGTGGAGGTGCATTAGACAACTCGGTGGTATACTAAAATGAATACATAAAAGAGCTAGTTACAACCAGTGAAATGTTCTGAACCTTTGTTTTGTTGCAGCATTCTATTCGCGGACATCGTGGGCTTCACGGTGCTCGCATCGCAGTGCAGCGCACAGGAGTTGGTGCGGCTGCTCAATGAACTCTTCGGACGGTTCGACCAACTTGCCAACGTACGTTTTCCTTAGACTTAACATTAAATTTACTAAAACTAGACCTTGCATTTTTTTGCACAATCTTAGAAAAAAAGGCGACGTTCGTTAGTGTAATTTTGCTATGTACAGGATAACCACTGTCTCCGCATTAAGATCCTCGGCGACTGCTACTACTGCGTGTCCGGGCTGCCCGAGCCGCGCGCGGACCACGCCCGCTGCACCGTAGAGATGGGCCTGGACATGATAGACGCCATCGCGTGAGTATAGCTCTACTAACACCGTAACTATATACAAACTGCTAGCTTTGATTTTTACTATATGCCGGGAATACTGGCTTATTGTGCTAAATTCAGTCATTAACTAAGATAAAAGCGGTCATATCTACAATGCACCGATTTAAGTTGACACATAAATTTTAATTAATACCAACAATGGATGTTTATCGTGGACGGTATTATAAATAGTAAGAAATATAATAAATGAAATAAATACGAAATTTACGCTTTACTAAGACAATCATAAAGGTACAACATTTATAATATCTTTATTAAAGTCTACGCAAGGTTATGAATTGTTCTTTATTTTCGTCAGAAAAACGTAACAGTTGTCGAGGGGACAATAGACGACTGACATTAGCGACGGCGAAGGTTAAGCTTCTTATCAAACAAATACTGCAGTTAGCAAAGGCATACCTAATATGCTTTAAAACTTTTCCTTTGTGTTAGTAATGAATATAAATTAAGTATAAAATACATAAATTAAAAAAATATATATCTAATTCATATGATGAGTGTAACACAAAAAAACAGTAGCGATATATATATAGATATAGTATACATGTGTAATTTTCGTGTTACATGTTTTCACAAAAAGCAGATATAGGTCCTACCTTAAATTTCTGTAAGTATAGTGTCCAACAAAACTGATTAGTTTTAAATATTTATAGCAACTTCAAGCCTCTATAGATTTATAGAAGCTTGAAGTTGCTATAAAAATCTACTATTCTTATCGCTTACTCTTCCTATAAATCTATAAGAAACCGATTAAAATACATTTGGCATAGCTTCATAGCTTCGGGTCAGAATTGATGGTTTCAGGTAAGTTACTTGATGTTTTTTTTTTGCCGCCCACAAAGGAGTCAGAGGTTGACAAGTCACTAGTCGATTATCAATTATTGGCTGTCCAAATCCCTAATCTTTGCCTAACTATGGTATAGTGTTGGCAGCCCTAAGCGAGTACTAGCCCGAGGAGCGCGTCGTAGCATGTCGCGATCTGCTATCAGTGTGTCGGCATGTTGACAGCGGCCAAAGGTCCGACTCAATAGTTTCATTGTCACGGACGTGCAATATCCTGGACAACTTTATGACTGATTTATAAACACTGATAGGAATTACAAGAACACGAATTAAATGCAACGTATTTCTTATGAATATAGTTAAGTTTATTATTCTAAGAATTATTGTTTAGAATTCCGCTTTGAAAATGTTTTTACATTTATATATTTAAGATTTTAAAACTAATGACTGATCTTGGAAACCCTCAGATAATCTTTCATTTGATAAATTAGTAGATTTACTAATATTTATTGTACAATTCAAACCACCCAGTTAGCATGTCTAGGATATGAGTTATAACAATAGTCGAACAGCGCACCCTTAAGGATTAGGCCATTGGGCCTTTTAACCTTTAGGTTAGGCTCTTGAGATTTCAATGTCCTTTATATTTTACAAGGATTAAACGTCTCAGAGAATCTGTGAATAAAGTATTTAATATCTAGTTTGAAAAATGCGAGTTTACATTTTGAATTATATCAAAGAGCAGTACGCAATCAACACTTAGGAAGGGACCGCAGACCGCAAACCTCAAGACCGTTATATCTTTGCGTCGCCTCCGCCGCCGCCGCCGCCGCCGCCGACACGCGGGTGATGTTTCCTATTTGCGGGAAAGCGGGTGAACCTATTACATCGGGTTTTATAAACTATATGCTCAGGAATTTATCACGAATGCATGACCAGTTTAAATAAAAACAAGAATAAAAGTCAGGTTTAATAAAGTTTGGCGTACGACTCAAGTTTTTTGTTGAGAAATGACAGGTGCATTAATAATAATGCTATGTTAAAAGAACTAACTCTCTTAACTCCAACTGACAATTAAATGTCACACTCAGAGTCATTAGATGGTTACTTGAGCAATCATTTAATATAGACTTGAATAAAATCTACATGAGAGATGGTTCTTAAGGAGTATTAGCGATCGCGCAAACGTTTACAAGACAAAAGTCAGGTCTTTAATATGCTAGTTACAAAAAGTACAAGTGCCCAGGACAGGGGTAGTTTAGTTGTAATAGCTATCAGACTTTAACCCCGACCTCGGTCATGTACTTCTCACCAGATTTCTTACTACTAAACCATTAAATACATAAAGATCGTCAACTTTTTAACGCTTTCAGTTGTGATACGTGATTATTTTAGTGTCTTAATGTTGGTTATGATTTATCTGTAGGAAAATATCATTTTTGTTATTGAAATAATCTAGTAAAACTTTGTTTAAAAAGTGCCAAAAAAATATTCTGAATATTTAAGAGCATATTTTTTGATTAGTCGTTGTTGAGTATTTTTAACTATATAGTAATCCTGTGATCACAACTATGAATTAATCCCATAAACCTCTTTGCCTAGAACCCTATCTTAAGAGTACGTTATTTATACTTTATGAAGAAATCTAAGAGAACTGTTCTTTTTTTAAACAGATGTAAATTCTATTTTCTAATCTAATTTCTACCTCAGGAATCATGTAAGGTATATTTGTATATTTGCTACGATGAATACTTTTTTTTTAATTTATTCAATATTACAAACATATACATATAAACTTTGAAT
The DNA here is from genome assembly GCA_027563995.1 of Papilio gigon. Taxonomy (NCBI): domain Eukaryota; kingdom Metazoa; phylum Arthropoda; class Insecta; order Lepidoptera; family Papilionidae; genus Papilio; species Papilio gigon. The sequence continues at coordinate 5,790,594 of JAODUI010000027.1, forward strand.
GCCAGCACATGCATATTAAATTGGCTTCAAACATTATTACCTAAATAATTAAGTGATGGTCTTCGAGACCGGAAAAATGCTTACTTCAGATCTTCTGTCACGCCTGAAAGTTTCAGTGCTTTAATATCATGATAACATCAGCTCAGATGGAATTCTATGTTTCATTACAAGACATAGTTTAATTAGATAGTAGGAGCTACAGTTTCCGCAACTCTACGTCTAGTATTTTGTGTTATGCATAGTTTACTAATAAACTCGGAGCGCATGTATCGAGCGTACAATACTTTGACCGCAAACATTAAGAATTATCAGTTCTGTACATCTGCTGTATTATTTTACAATAACTTGTCCAAACTTGTATACGTAATACAATTTGTGTTGTTTGCGGTACGAGTCTGAATAATTTATTAGTTTAACAGAACTGAACTGCAAATTCTAGTCCAACAATGTTTATGAACAAAGACAGGATTAAGTTTACAAAACTAAGTTAAACCCTACAACACACATTCGATTCTAACTTAAGTCTTATCTAAACAATAAATCGTGTCTTTGCAATACTGTGAATGGTACAGTTTGACTGATAGTTAAATCTGCCTAGACGCAGATTTTTGTTAATTCACTAATATTTCTTTTACCACTCCAAGTAAGCTTTAGGCTTGTACTAGGATATGGTCAACGATAATAGTCGAACTCTCGACAACATATTCATCCATCCATACCCTAAACTCGTATGCTATTGGCGCTTTTTTAACTGTACTGTTCAATTAAAACTGAAGCTGTGTAACTAGATTTAAATTATATAAAGCTCTAAAAATAAATTGGATGAGCTTTTATTATTCATATATCTGTTTTAAATAGGTTATTACGCTCTAATGTATATTACGTTGTGATATATGAGAAACTAGTAACATTATATGATACGATCATAGTTTTATAGCTGCATAATATGTTGCAGACTATTATACTATTTTAATACTCTGTTCGTAGTTTGTTAACGACTCTATATTTCTCTATTTCTTGCCGGCAATAAATAAATTAATCACGTATACTCTTGCAGACAACAGTAGTTATAAAAACAAAGTGGACATGAGAGAATTTTTTACATAATGCTTTCTAAAACTATTTTAACTTTATAATCGATATATCTAGAATGTTTGGACGGACAATGTCTCTCTCTCTTCCTGGCTTAATTCTCTCACATGGTGGTGGGGTCAGCCTTACGAGTCCGTCTTCTCCACTTCGCTCTATCGTCGACATCTTGGTCCGAGACTTAGCAACCACCCATGTCTGTGAGCACTACATCTTTCTATCTCGTCTTGGGTCTGCCTCTGGATCGGCGACCGGAAAGGGAAAGATGCAGTGCCAGATTTCCAGTATAGTCTGGCGGCCTTCGTCTTACGTGACCATACCACCGCAGCCTACTCTCCTGCATCTTGTCCGCGATGTCGCGCACATCGAGGCTACCTCGCACGTACACATTACGGATCTTATCAAGCCTGGTTACACCGCACATCCACCTGAACATCCTTGGACGAACGATACTTTTTGCTTTTACTTATCTAAGTTGATCATTATGGTAAAAAACAATCTTTCCTATTGTAGCACTAGTAGTCATTATTGTATAACAAAATATTTGAGATGTATTTTTGATCAGACTCTTTTAATTTTAAAGAATATTTTATAAACACGAAATCTTAGTTTCTTGTTAGCAATAGAGTACTATATAAAATCACCTTCATTACAAACGGATCAACGTGAGCCAGGTAAGAATAAACGAAAAATAAATGTTTCTTTTGGATAGATTAAGGGATTTATTGTAGCGAACTTGAAGATCTTTTCCTTTCCTACATAAATATGGTAATACATAGTAATGTAAAATAACTATTTCTATAAGAAAATCTCTTGTATGAACGTATGTACAGTATGGTTTATTTCGCTTTAATTAACGTAAGCAAAGTTAGGCTAGACATCTTACGACATAAATCTGTACGTTGGTGCAAACCACAGTTCTGCTGCATACAATAAACCGGCAACGGCTGGAGGCTTCGAGTTTAACTAAACTAATCTAAAATAACACGTCTCTGACAGGTCTGTGACCCCAACTAGAACTTATCTTACAAATTTTATACGGTAATATGAAAATAAGAATATTTAAGTTTAGGCAAATATATTCCTCTGGTTTTACCGAGCTGAAAACAAATACATACTTCTCGATATTGTAAACCGCCCGCGAAGCGCATCTGTTAGGATCCAGACTGATCAATTTTAAACAGTGGTCTTTCAGCTGGCCTAAGTGACACGGGTTGGTCACCTACAAGCGTATACATGTCGATTTGAAAAGAGCACCGTAGTCCCGTGCTCTCCGGCCAGGTCTGCGTGAACGAAACCCAGGACAATATTATCTAGTACTTTATCGTAATGGAATAATTTTTAATAATAATAGTATAGACAGCACGTTTTCATTTATCTGAAGGGGTTTATATGAACTCGATTATTCAATTACCCTTTACCACGCCCTCAGGTTCACGGGCGTGACATGTTGCGCCGCTGACGCATAGCCCAGCAAAATATTTAGAGCGGAATTAATGCGCTACGTTAACAATAAATTACACTAACGACCGACTCTACCGCACTCATAACATGTACTCAGGTTATTTTAAGACGAATTACTCGAGACAAGACGTAGTTACGTGACTTTAATTGCCCATTAGTTTTTAACTTCTCGTTATGCTAGGTGAAGTTTATTTGTTGTAACACATTATAATCTTAACTATATTCCATTTTATAAGAAATCTTACAAACTTTATAGTCTTAAAAACATAAATTACGGTTGGAGTTTCGTTGTTCGTTATTTGGATATTTTCTTTAGGTGGAATGTGAAATGTTACATAACTCATGACGAGTGCTTTAAAATACAATTAATAGACTTAGAACTTGTGTATTGAAAGTTTAGGTCCAGTAGCGAACTAATATAGACTTTAGATAATCAAACAGTTGACAATTTGCATTACACATGGCACATCCACACAGCATAGGTGTGTGAGTACTAGACGAGGGCGGAAAGGATTTTTTCGTTCATCAATGTTTTAAACTAGTTGTAGAGTTAGAGTGTACACATTCATAGCGGCCCTGCGGTTGTGCGGTTAACTACATTTCCTTGCTCTCTTGTTTGAAATACAAAAATAACTTTTAATAAATATTGTATCATGTTGGATAATGATGTTACCCTATAACACATACAACTAAAGAGAAAAGATGGTAAGATCGATGACATTCTCAATGTAGACGTGTAAATTAGCGTAGGTTTATCAGTAATTCGGCAATATCTCTTCATTACTCCATTTTCAATACAAAAATAAATGTGTGTTTGTTGATTTATTTTAACACATTCGTATAAGTTATTTATACGTTAAACTTGTATCTGTGCGCGTCTTCGTTGCTAATAATGATGGACGGCGACACTTTCTCGCACTCGGCATAAAATATTTCTGTTATTTTATATTTAAGTTTCGCATCTGACTTTTACACATTTTGAATCTTGTGATTTTTATTATAATTCACGATAACCTATGCTACATTTTGGCCACAACGACTATCGTGGTCGATACGAAAGTATCATAATTAAATCTCTCGTCTTAGATATTCTCAGATGACAACTGACATCCCTTTGTCTTTACTCATGTTTCTTTAAAGACACATCCGCTAGCTACGTTACGTCAGATAGCAGAGAAACCAGACAGAAACTAATTTCTTCTTTGTTATTTCCACCGCCACTATTTAGGTTTACGCGCCAGATAGCCAGTCACTTGTCAAAAATATGACAGACAACCATGGACAATTCGTAAATGTGTCCGACACCAGTTTGAGTCACAGCTATTCGTAATGTTTCCTAGTTCTTTATCGTGTTATTTTAATATTATGATGCTAATGCATTTTAAAATTATGTAATAAATTTAAAAATAAACATTAATCTTTGCATCCGCATGTAACACGTGTTCTATAATTTTACAACTCATTCTTTATGAAAACAAGCGCTTTGCCAAGTTTAAAGCCATACATCTTATAATGTTGTAATTGATTTGGTAAGAGTTATATATGCAATGTTATTATAGGTCATAAATTTTACTGTGCATTTGTTTTACTAGTGATTAATTTTCCTTTGTACTCTAGGAGTAGTATCTAGTGCCTGCTAGTGTAAACCTTTTATCTCGTTTCAAACAAAATGCTTTTATCAGTTTTCTTTTATGCGTACAGTAATAGCTAACCAGGTTAGAACGTGCAGAGAAAATTAAACTGTGTTAGAGCTTTTAACAGGCTATCTCAGGTTGTTTCTAAGTAATTTTACAGTGTTATAAAATGGAAAGGTAGCAATTGTTGACTTGTTAGAAGTACCTAGTGGTGAGGGTTGTTACACATTTATATTCTTTTTTCTAGTGATTATACAACTAAAGTTTTTGAGATGCGATATTAAATGAATAATGAAGCTAGGATTAATGTAAATATGTTTTCAATGAGGTAAAGGAAATAAAAGTTTGTTGGGTACGAAATAACCGTATATTATATGTATTTCCAAACCAATACGACTCGGGGTCCTACAAGAGTCGAGCGTATCTCTTTCTGGAAGGCCGGCAACGCATTTGCTACTCTCGTGTTGCGGATGTCCCTGGGCATCGACGACTACCTCTGTGATCCCGCAGCTCGTTTTCCCCCTTCTCTTATAAAAAAAAACCTATTCAAATGGCTCCATAGGAGCTTTAAAATGGAACGTCTCTCATGGACAGTCAAAAAGTAATCACAATGTTACATATATTTTAACATGTTATATGTTTCAGTTCTGTGGTGGAGGCGACGGACGTGCAGCTGAACATGCGCGTAGGCATCCACACGGGCCGCGTGCTGTGCGGCGTGCTGGGCCTGCGCAAGTGGCAGTACGACGTCTGGTCCAACGACGTCACTCTCGCCAACAACATGGAAGCCGGCGGGGAACCGGGGTATACATTGCTTAGCTTCTTTATATTACTACATCTAGATATATTCAGGTCGTAGCCAGGCTTATATAACACCTTATAATATGACAGGTTTAAATTTGAAGAACCTAGATCTGGCTTTTAGGGACACTGTGTTTAGTAGCAAAAAGCCTTAAATCTTGGAGGCTGGGCAAAAATGACGTCGACTATAAGTATTTCATATAGCAAGCATTATTTGTAGTCTTAAGTTGTAATGGGACATGAAATGATTGATTATTCGAAATTCAAATCAATTAGGTATAAGTACCGAATAAATGTCAATGTACTGTGAATCAATGATAACGCCCCGTATTCAAGTGCCATTGATAATGTCACCGCACGTGGTGATTTATTGTGACCGTTATTGTAATGGTTCACGTCAACCTGACACTCCGACACCGCTCCCGCTGTATGATGCCTATCAATATGAAGAACATTCTAACTTTATACTAAATTATATTCAAATTTTTAAAACCATAAAATGTTTCGGACAATAATTCCATTAGTTACCGCGCGATTTTCTTGCTTCAGTCTTACAACTTTTTAATGTTTATTTAAGAAAAGAATCATAAGATACTTAACATAAATAATGACTAATCAAATTTATTTAAAAAAATAGTCTTTGTGTTTATTTACTATGCTTTATGTTTAATTCTTACACACACATAGATAAAATGTGAGGCTAGCGAATTATAAATCAAATCATCGTACGCATAAACAAAGAAATAATCTTCCCAACTACATTCCTCGCAGCCTAGCGTATTTTTGATTAGTGTAAAATGAATTGCAGACGAGTGCACGTGACGCAGGCGACGCTGGAGTGCCTCGGCGGCGCGTACGAAGTGGAGCCCGGCCACGGCTCCGCGCGCAACGCCTACCTGCGCGACCACTCCGTGCAGACGTACTTCATTATACCGCCGCCGAGACGACGAAAAGTTCGTACAGTTGCATGTCATCTGAATACATTTGATTTGTTTGTAACCGCTGGCTTTGTTGTTGCAAATATCTTCGATTATAGCATCGCGCATGGTAAAACGGAAACGGTCTGTGTTTGTTCTAATGTGTAGAGTATCTGTTTAAGACACTATTATGGGTCTTTGTAGGAAGAATTGATATTTTTTAGTAATAAAATTAGCAAAGGATTCTCTTAGCAAAGGATTCTCTTACTGCACATTACCGTTTAACAACTTATTACAAATGGGGTCTTAATTACTCTGCTACTTCAGATGTGCCTGTCGGGGGGCGTGGGGCTGGGCGCGGGGTCGCGGCGCAAGCTCTCCTTCAAGAACGTGTCCAACGTGGTGGTGCAGTTGCTGCACTCCATCAAGTTCAACGTGGACGTGCCCTTCTCCAACATGGCCGCCTCGCCGCAGGAGCTGAAGGCCAACGCCGCCAGGAAGGTATTCACAACACCATACAGCACCTACTCCACATTATCTATGTATGTATTTATAAATATTTATTCTTTTTATTGCACTTTAACGTTTTCTCGAAGTCCTGTGGACAAGACTACATGATACTTGGTCCTGGTCCGTATCTTTATCTTGCTCTTTATTATACCAGTGATTGATATTTAAACGGAAAATCACTTTCATCTCAAGGTAAGTTGATTCAATTTATTTTGTTCTTAAATGACGTCTTTAATTATTATCAATGAGCTAAATTGATTTAGAATATTAATAAAATAAATTAGTTTAAATATTGTATAGGATGGATGATTAATGTAAATGCATTTACCATTTAGTACTCGTACAAGTTATTAATACTAGCCCGTAGATATGTTAATATAGATCTT
>JAODUI010000027.1:5797494-5825612 GCA_027563995.1 Papilio gigon
TTAATGTAAATGCATTTACCATTTAGTACTCGTACAAGTTATTAATACTAGCCCGTAGATATGTTAATATAGATCTTGACTAAATTTTATCTTAGTATCATTATAACTTCCTTGGCGGCACATGAGACATTTGGGCAGTTACCAGTAAACCAAATTAAACCCTTACATAATCAATTCACTAAGCAGCGTAAAACAAATTATAGAAATGTTAAGAATGTAATTGGTGAGTGTTTATTGGCGTCGCTAGATGGCGTGGTATGTGGGACAGTAGACTGTAGGTAGGGCAGGGCAGGGCAGAGCCGTCCGTGGTAGGAGGAGGGTACAGGGTTGGGGTTGTGCCAGGTGCTGGACCTGCGGCGCGCGCTGCACGCGGAGCCGGGGTCCGCGGAGGCGCTGCGGCTGGCGGCGCTGCGCGGCGACGACGTGAGCGCCGCGCCACAGTCCGCCGCACCCGCCGCACACGCCGCCGCCCCGCACCACCACACCTTCGACGCCGTCATGCAGCACCACGCCCTGCGCACACATCCCACGGTCGCACCCCGCCACACACACCCACACACTCAAATACAAAATACTGCTACGCATTCGCATTAACCGATGTTATTATTTGGAAGCAATGTTTACTTGTGAACTTCAAACATGTGTAGTTAATAGCGAATACGTACTCCGTGCATGCACATACAAACCTACCACACGCGATGACGTCACGTCACAACTCCAACACAACCTGTTCGATATAGGCTACGGGGACTTAGAACGTGGTTTATTGGATACAAATCCATAAGCCGCATTTCTATTTCTTCCACAGTTTTGGTTTTCGCTTAAGAAACTCGTACATGAAACGCATTCAAACAATGTTTTTCATACGAGTGTCGAATGATAACCTCGCTTAATGGTTTTCTAGTAGTTAGTATGACTTTGAGTGGTATCAGAACTAAATCTGTGGCGCTTCCTCTATCGATCTCACGATTCGCGCCGAGGCTGCCTCACCGGTACTACTGAAATAATTTCGCGAGGAGTGTTCCTTCCACGCCGCTTTGCACTTAACACCACTTTTATAGTATTTCTCACGATTGAACCTCCCGAATCCTCTCCACACTTGTAGCCCACGTCAGATCTCCTATTTGCCAGTGTCTCCTCCAAGACGTAGCTACTGGTCAGTTTAAGCACATTTTAAGTATTGTATCTGTGGTCTCAAACGTATTGCTTATTCAAAAGTTCTCTTGTATTTTCTAATGCCGATCCAAATCGAAAAAACGCTTAATCCTTCGTAAGTAATTCCAACTCTTCCTTTACAAAACTCTTGGTGTTTTTATTTTCTTTGATATATCGAATCCGCGCACGGCAGAACACCGGCGACTAACATGCGATGTCTGCTCGTTGTTTTTCAGATAATCCGACCTTGGACTTTAGTTCCACAACAAATGCCCGATGAAACAGTAAGCGCAGACAAAAAGAAAGATGTTGTTGTGTATTATTGTTCTCCCCCGTTGGCCGGGTGACGCGCAGTGGCGCCCCCGAGCGATAGGTACTCGATGTTGTCTATGAGCACGCGCCGGCGGCCGACGCCGACCTCCGCACCCGTTATTCCGACACTAAGCGTAACCGTGCCGACGACACAGTGCCAGAGCGACGCGAGTATTCAACCACACACTTATCACTCTCTCTGTCTCTCTCTTATTCAACTAATTCGCTTTCGAATTGTGATACTGTAATTTTCTTAAGATTGTTTTTATTGAATTTTGATTGAGAATAAAGCTGGACGCACCGACATGTGTTTCACTCGCTGCCCCACGCCACGTCGCGCACCTCCGCCGCAGCATGGCATGCCCCGCGCTAACTTGCATGACTCCTGTAACATACTTAACAACATAGTTTTAGGCTTGGTTCAACTTATCAATAATCCTGCTTTAATTTTAGTATTTTGTTATTACATACTTACATATAAATATGTAGATGAATATTATTTTTAACTTTTAAAATGTCTTAAACTCAATTTTAAAAAATGATTTTTAAAGAAGAAAGTAAAGTTAGTATATCTGTGATATAATTATTGCAACAAAGAGATCTCATAATCGTTATATGTTTCGATATTTTGTAAATGTTTCCGTTTACAATTTGTGCCTCTGTTCTGTTCATACTTTATTCTGTTGCTATTTTAATAATGCGATGCTGCTTCGGACTCTGGAACTTTTCCATTCTAAGGTCAGTTTCAAAACTGAATTGAGCATGACGACCCGGCATGCGGCGACCCAACGTGTACCCCGTGTCTCCGCTTACCTACAAGTGAACCTTTCGATGACGTCACACTGTTACTATCCAATCTATGTTTATTCCTGTACCCGGATTGACGTACCCCCAATCAGTTAGTTACCAAATAAAAAGATAAAGATTTCATTCATTTGACCGATTTATTATGATTTAACAGAATAAAGTGACAGAGAAGTTCAAGCGTCCATTGAAAAAGCGGCACTCGTCTGTGTACCACCAGCCGACCAACCGCGTCAACAAGTACCTAGCGCAGGCGATAGACGCTCGCTCCGTGCACCGCGAGAAGGCCACACACGTGCACCTCCTCACGCTCTGCTTCAAAGACCCTGAGAAAGAAGCGCAGGTATCCTAACAAACGTCTTAACTACCTCTAGCTCTCATCTGGTACAATCAGAATGCAATAGTGGTAGTACAGTCCAGTATTACCGTGTGTCGATGTTATATGATCACCAATCAATTAATTGTTTTATTTTGGTATTCCAGTACCGGGCGTCAACCGACGGCGGGTGGGCGGGGTCTCTGGGTGCGGCGCTGTGCGCGCTGGCGGCGGCAGGTGTGCTGCAGGCAGCAGTGCTACCGCGCACTACCATCCTGCTGCTGCTCTTCGTGACTGCCTTCGCCTGGTCCGCCGCGGTGCTGGCCCTCACCCTCGCGGCGCGACTACGGCTCATACCCTGCGATGTGTCCAGACCATTCGCGCTTAGGAACGCTATAACTACGTTTACGATCGTTCTCGGATACGCCGTTGGACAAGTCAATGTGGTAAATTAACTTTTGAATATTTAGAATTTTTTAACACATTTATTATCTTCAATTAATCCTTTTAAAGTTTTTTCGAGAATAACCAAGGTTTGGTATTGCCTTTTCTCTGATAAAAACCATGTTCAAACTTCAAAATAATCGGCACTTAAAATCCCGTTTTACACACCTTATATTCTTTTTATAACACTCTGTAGGTCGTAAAGATACCCGATTGTTTTCTACTCCAGGTGACATGCCGCGAGATCGACGTGTGTCGGAACTTAACCGAGAATGTAACAACGATGGCCGAGATCCGTGAGCTGCGCGGCGGGCTAGCAGCCGCGCTGTGGTCTGCGGGCGACCACCGCGCCTGCCCCGTACCCCTCTACATCGCGCTGGGCTGCTGCCTCGCCGTCCTCACTGTCGCCGTCTTCCTCCGTCTGCCCATACTCATTAAGGGCATCTTGCTGGCTGTCATCACCGCTGGCTACGTCGCCGTCATACTCGCCTATCACAAGGACCTATTCGACTGCTACGATATGATGACTGAGTAAATATCAACATTGCAATATATATTCGAAGTTCAAAGAAACCAAGTTTCAAGTTCAACTATTACTTCTGTATTCGTTTCAAGAAGACATGGCTGTTGTTATCTATAAATTGTTAAATAATCATACTTAACTGTGAGAGTAAAAGAAAGATCACTAAACTAATGCTTAAGGTAACGCATCTGCAGTTTCTTTGGTGTTGCGGATGTCCTTAAGTACCGATAACTTTTTTCTCCAAACGCCTTTGTGATCAATTTTATCAGCAATGTTTGTGTGCAGTGCGGGCGTGGTAGGGTCGGCGTGGTCGATGTGCCTGTGGTCGCTGCTGCTGGCGCTGGGAGTGCTGCTGCACGCGCGCCAGACCGAGTGGACGGCGCGCCTCGACTTTCTGTGGCAGGCGCAGGCGCGGGACGAGAAGAGGGACATGGACGCGCTCCAGGTAACCATGGGCTTAGGCTGATTCTCTTAAAAGTAAACTGCTGTGTTTGTTTTTACCACAAAGAGTTAGTAGTATGACGATTCAATTTGTTGTAGGCGTCCAACAAGAGAATATTATTTAACTTGCTGCCCGCGCACGTGGCGACGCATTTCTTGGACAACCAGTTCAGAACTAACATGGTAAGTATTTTTTGCTGAAACTCAAAGTTTATCTGGCTACATTGCACATAAGTCTTGTAACACCAGCATTGGCTTAAAATAGGTACTTTTTTTACATATATATATATATTCCGCATAATCATTAACACATCCACGCTACTCGCTGTGTCCCACGCAACATTATGATGGTATGCCATTGATTCATCATTCATACATTCCTGCTTGCTTCATCACGCATCATACACACCAAAAGGAGCAAGTGACGAATATTATTACAAGATATTTTCAATACAAAAATTTTCACACAATAAAGTAACAACGAATTATACGTTACATTCAAATTATAGTGTAAAAATCTTTTTGTTCTATTGCAATCAAAAATAGTTTCTTGGAAATAGACTTGTGTAAATTAAAAACAACAAAAGCTATTAGAAACACGGTACAAAACGTAATAAACCTAGTTGTAAGTGAGTCACTTGGTCCTGACGTGTGGCGGGTTGTCTGGGGGTGACAAGACGCGCGGTTGGCAGGACCTGTACCACCAGTCGTACCAGCGCGTCGGCGTCGTCTTCGCCTCCATCACCAACTACCACGAATTCTACATGGAGTTGGACGGCAACAACCAGGGCATGGAGTGCCTGCGGCTGCTCAATGAGATCATCGCCGATTTTGATGAGGTGAGTATTATGAATTGTTATATGTTGACAGCTTCTTACAAGTTACACAAGCTACCCCATAACTTTTGTTATACATTTTTGGCGAATTACAGTAAAACTTAACAATGAACGTGTTTTACATAAGTGTAACTATTATGTTTAGAACTTCAGAAATTCGAATAATGCCAAATTAATTTCTTACAGCTCTTAGGTGAAGACCGTTTCAGTCCAATAGATAAAATCAAAACAGTTGGATCAACGTACATGGCAGCCGTGGGACTCATCCCCGACAAGAAGATGACAGACGACCCCAGCACCAGGAAGCACATGGCGACCCTCGTTGAGTTTGTGTTTGCGATGCGAGATAAGTTAAAAGATATAAACGACAATTCCTACAATAACTTCATGCTCCGTGTTGGTAAGTTTATACTTCATACACAATATGTACACTTGAGTTAAGTGCTAACTTTATTTGTGTAATACTTTACCTTTACTAATTTCACAGGAATAAACGTTGGCCCTGTTGTCGCTGGGGTTATAGGAGCTCGAAAACCACAATATGACATTTGGGGCAACACCGTCAATGTAGCTTCTAGAATGGATTCCACCGGCCTGCCCAACCACACACAGGTCACCGAAGAAGTCTACCAAGTATTAAAGGACATGCCCTATCAGTTCGTATGTCGAGGAAAAGTCAAAGTTAAGGGCAAGGGTGAAATGACGACTTACTTTTTAACGGATCGCACGCTAGACACTAGCACCGCTCAGAACAATTCCAACGGTCAACCTCAGAACCCGCCGTCTGCGTACGGTGGCGTTGCGACGCCACTCGCCATGCTGCAGAACTCGGCGCGGCGCGCCGCCGCACAGCCCTCGAGACTGCCGCCGCTGCGGGAAACAACGGGCTCGGGCGAAAACGAGCCCCTCCTCCCTCCCAATGGACAACAAAATGGAAATAATCATAAAGGGACGAAGGGACGTCGAAATAAAGATCAAGACGATAATCCGCCTCCACCCCCACCCCACGGTATCTCCGCCAACCCAAGGTGGCCTCCGCCGCGGGCCCTGGTCCCGCCGTGGCCGCGGCCTCAGGAGCCGAGACCCCCCGTCGTTCACAAAAGGAGGCCGCCCACGAGACTGCCGAGACCGAGGTCAAGCGAGAGTTTGCCGCTAGCGCGGAGTCCTCGGGTTCACTCGTCCGCTGACGAGCTCAGCTCTCTGACCCGCTCGCCCAGCCTTAGCTCCTCCGACGAGAGCTACTCGCGCACCACGGACGCTTCGCCCTCGCCGCCGCGCCCCGCCGCTTGGCTGCCGCCCGCGCGCCCGCTGCGGAACGACATTACCTCTGCCTACGACTACCCCATCGTCCGAACGAATAAACCGACCGCTAATGTTATTAACGAAATATACGCAAAGCATAAGATCTCTAACAAACCTGTTATGGAGGACAAAATTCTCGATGACATCAGCTATCAAAAGGAGGAAGAAAAGTTGCACCGGAGTATACTAAACATGCTTCAGACGTCCGCAAAGCGGGACAGCTGCAGTCAGACCGACAAGAAGGACGTGTCGAGTCGTCTGGCGCCCAGGACCAACTCCTTCTCGAGCTCCGGCAGTCGGCCGAGCAACTTGAAGCACCTGAACCACGACGGCAAGGAGGTGTTTAGCAAACGCAGCCCCTCTGACGTCGCCTGCGTGCCGCCCTTCGAAAGAGAGATACAGAGGCTGCTCGACGATAAGAACATTATCATGAACAATTCTGCTAAAAATGAAAGAAAGGATCTGAACCTTGAACTAAGGTAAGAAAGCGACATTTTATTCATTGACGAAAATTTACTCGAGGCCTTTACATTGATTGCATATGACATACAAGATGTTATTGTAAACTTATTTTAATGCAGTAGAAGTCAAAACTCGTCGTTGGAGGTGGGGCGCAGCGCCAATAACAACAGCAGCCCGCTGCACGCTGTGGGGCTGGCGGCCATCGCGCAGCTGGCGCGCCGCGAGCCCAGCCCTGCGCCAGCGCACCCGCCGCCCACCGCGCACGCACACGCACACGCGCACGCCGACTTTCCGGGCGTCCTACCCACGGACGTCGTCGTGCGCCTGCCCTCGCGCGACAACACGCCCGGGTGAGATAGAATAAACAGTTCTTTAACAGAAACAATATGTTTGCCTCTCGATATCTCGGCATTAGCATCGCGTAAACCATATCACAGGTTTCATACCTGTATTACTTTAAAGAGTATGGTCTATTATGTTTGTATTTTCACAGCGGAACTTGCGATAGAAAAATCGATAGCATTACCAAAGAAAAACTGGAAAACGACGCACAGGAACGACTACACAACCGGGTTTGTATTAGCTCCGCAGTTAGTATTGTAACATAATAAGTAGCAACTTCTAAAAAGTTGCTATCCGCTTAAGCCTTTATTTAAAAAATCATTTTACTTTCAAAATAGGTGACGGCTTCGAATCACAGAGAGATGAATTTGTATGGGGAGAGTCAGTCGGAGTGGAGCTCTTCGTGCTCGGAGGGGGACGGTGAGGGCGAGGGCGACGGCGAGGGCGGGCAGCCGGAGAGCACGGGCTACACCACCGACGACCCGGCGCTCGAGAATGTCTCCATGCTGAACGAGGCGGGCCTCACGGACGCGGAGGCGGCCCTCAGTGACGTCAACTCGTGCTACTTCGACCGCGACGACGACGTGTCCTCCCGCGCCTCCTCCCGCCTGCTCGACTCCGAGGCGCTCGTCTCCCTCGAGAGCCTCAGCGCGATATACGACTCGGACGAGCCCGCGCATAGGTACTTAGCGAATATACGTACCGTCAGCGAATCTATCACGAGAAACTTCGGCCAACCTGCCCACGTCACTGACGGCGAGAGTGACGTTTAGTGAACACTTGTGGCAGTGGCTTGCTTGTTGCTTACTTTACTGTTGGACTGACTTGGACGGTTGCTTCGTGACGTGTTGTGATATATCTCGTATGCGGTATAGAGTATCCAAAGATACACAATAATGAAGTGGTTTGTTGGCTCTCTAACTCAAAATACTCAACATTTATTGTTACACATTGACTTGTGAAAATTCTTCGAGTTTCAAATCAATAGCAAAGATTTGAATACATATATACTAGGGTAGATAGACTTCTTAAACTCTAACGATTTCCTTTCAAGCCTGATGTTGTGTATTTAATCTTTGGTGCACTAATTACAGTGCCCTGTCTAACACTAGTGATATTTAAATCGAATATGACATTTTATTTCCCTTTTGCCTTACAACAAACAATGTATTATGTGTAAATTGTCGATATGTACGTAGTTATGTTACGCTGTATATTCGTGTACAGTGGCCGTGTGACGGCTCTCAGAGTGACGGTACGCATGATCTCTACAATAGTAAGGTGCTCTCACTTAGAATTATTCGTCGTTTATCTTGTGATAATGGTGTAGGAAATTCGAGCGACCAATGTCTGTGAGTCAGTGTTTACTAGGGCTGGTCCCTGACTTGTACAATTTAATGTTTCAAGTTTTATCAATTATATTGTGAATAGTACAGGATAATTATATAAGTATTTTGCATTTCAATAATAGATTAGAGGTTGTTACCATAGATACGAAATAAGTTTTTATAGATTTTTCGCTTTAACTTTTGAAAGCGAGGTTATGTAAAATATTTATCCTATTTCTTTGATATGAGAACACGTTGATTATTTTTTTTTCATAAAAATAAAGGTAGCACAAAATAATATCAATTTAGTTGAAACATTTGTTCCTCTAGATTTGTTTCGTAGGGAAATTGATATTTGTAAAGTAAATAACCTCGCTAATTACATTAATCTCACTTTTGACTTCCTTCTCTAGTCACGCCATCTCTTATTTTTAACCGACATCAAATACCAGTTTCTCAATTCATCTGTTTTTTATGTGCACTCTGTATCTTCATGACGTTATCGTGCCATTAAAAATAATTTTAATGTTATTAAATCGAATTATGTTTTTATATAAATTTTCCGTACAATATAATTTCAAGTCACAAAGTATGTGACTCAAAATAATTAATACCTCTTAATATAAATGATATTTTCTGTATTTTGAAACGCTCTCGACATATTTAAGTCATTCTAGCCATACCATATTTAAGGATAAAAGCTTATCATTAAAATTAAATATAATAGTACACACGATATTTGGTCGGTGGAAGGTTAAGTAATTTAAATTTGGAATATAGTACAACCGGAAAACACAATTTATTGAATATTTGTTCTAGAATGTTCTTCGTGATGGAATTACAAAGTTTAATATTAATCGATTGTCAATTTCGTGTAATTGTAAGTGATTTTAAATAATAATAGCTTGTGACTCGACTCGGATTACAGTTGTAGTTTTAGGGCGAGCGTACTTAATGCTATTGTTTCCATTGCTGCGTATGACTCACCTTCAATCAATGCGTTCTTGGCGAAACAGAATGGATGTAGTTATTGTAATTCATGTGGACACAGTATTGTTTATATAATTTTTGCCTTGGTATTGAGAGTATAGTTAATATATAAATAGTGGTTCATTATAAACTAACAGGCGTTCGGTGCCTTTCAACTAGCCTGTATTTAATGTATTTGATAAATTACTATTATAGTGTACACTCGTGAGGTCTTATGATATTAAGCAAATTGATTTTCAGACCTTTTTAATGTATTTGTTGTAATATTCATAATCTTAATTAATCGGAGTGAAGTTAGCTATTTCGGAAGGAAATTACATGTATTACCCGACTAAGTCATATATAAGCTATTTGACATATGTCAACCTAAATTGTGTCGTATTATAATTATAACACGCCATTTTGTGCTTCGTGTATTACTTGAAATATTATTAAATGAAAAATATTGACATCCTTTTCATTAGCATAGTCATTTGCTAGTATAGTTTTAGAGTTAACATTACAACCAACATATTTGTCTTAGTAAAACTCTGTATAACCATTTTTAAGCCAACTTCACTCCGGTTCAACAGGTGTCCGAGAAGTACACGGTGACGGTTGCGGGAGGGTCGTTTACAAATTATAATTCAAAACGGGATGTGTTCATCTTTAACTGACGTTGGCGAGGACAGAGATATGCTGTAGTATTGGACTGATTAATTTGTAAGTTGCACTGATCGACATTCGACAAGTGCGCTCCTGTCAAATCTAAAAGTTGTTAATCTGTGTAAATATCGTTAACCTTAACCGCTATTGCATATTTGTTTACACCTTGTTTAAAACAGTGGTTATTTTTGGACGAATATAATTTGGTATCTTGTTGGTTGTTTTTAATATTTTTTTTAATAATAATCATATATATGTACAGTGCCAAACACAAGCGAGGCTTTGTAAAAAAAAATGCTTAAAACTAGCCTAGTGACTTACAATCTATATTTCTATATTTTTGGCATTATTGTATTCAAGAAATTATGTAGAATGTAGAAATTGTGAAACCAAAAGTAATGTTAAAATTGTTACAATTTTTTTCTGGTTAAAGTGATAATTGAACCACAAGATTACCCTGTGTTCTGATGTAAATAAGTATTATTAATAAGTAGAGGGTTTTTGAATTCTTATCCTATATAGCGTATACATAGCAATGCAAGTACCTAACTACACCAATCTTATTTCTTTATATTGTAAATACCTGTAACAATACATTAAGGATATCTGTCATTTTTATTTATTTGGATTCAATTGAGCAATATTAATTACATTAAAAATAAAATTGAAAACATGAAATGATTCTTTTATTCACATACGTGACTTATGACTTCGTACACTGTGCCAACCTACAAAAAGCGGCAGGAAAAAAATACAATAAGAAACGCTTTAATTTACCCGCCTGCCAGAACATGTTAAAAATAAATTAATTAACTTTATTTCGATTACCTTACAAACCTTGGAAAGCTTAAATCTATAGGATATTATTATTGAATGATGCTCATACGTTTGCTTGTCTGGTACGCAGATCCCGGCTCGAGCGTGTCCCCCGCATACTAATGATTGAATACCATTTTAAACATGCAACTATGAGACCTAACTAGTTAGAAATGCGTGCTTAGTTTCGATAAAAAAAAATTACAAAGGTATTTCATAGTCTGACGCCGATAAATTATAAATGTATTAAAATATGCATCTTACAGTTTAGATTTATAATATGAAATAAAAGAAAACAAGCTTCAACCGTCATTAAATTGTGTAAAAATATTGATTAACGTAGGTATTGGTAGATGACAAAAAAGGACTGAGTTTACTTAGCTAGTGTCAGTTTGTTGTGAGTTTTGTCAGGAAATTAAAAATAAAGCTGTCAGGAACACAAGGGAAATAGTTACGGTACATGGGAGTGTGAGTGCGGTGAGCAGCAGGTATGACGCGGCGCGGCGCGGCGCGGGCACAACACGGCGGCACACAGCTGCCCGCCGCCGCCGCCGCCGCTCATTGGCTGCCGGCGGGAACCGGTCGCGCCGCTCGCCCCCCTCGCACCACCCCGCCACGCTCACGCTAATACCAAACGAATTCTTATTCATGTCTCTTGCAACGGCCGTTGGTGCCGTTTAGTTGCGCGCCGCGATATTCGACTCTCGCGTAATCTTATCACTTTTAATATTGAATGAAATCTTTTATAAATGTGTGATATTTGAATATGAAACGAGTGAGTGTATGATAAACAGTGTGGACGACGCCAGCATCGCTATGAAAACACACGATACGACTTGGGCTATTGTCCTTTTTGTTTCAACGGTTCTTCGTGACCAACTATACGGCGTAGGGCCACCTCCATGTGCTTCAGGTAGTGAGTGATGGGCTATTAGTTTTTTTCATCAAACTAATTGTCCGCGTTGAATTGTGTTTGTGTCGGTGCGTGATGAGGTGCGAGGCGCGGTGTTTTCGGTGAATCATAGTATGTGCAGTTTGAATATGAAGGTGACGGTGTGTTTTGGATCTGTTCGGGTGCTGGTGCCCTGCGGCGCCGGGGACCTTCTCGTCAGGGACCTCGTGCGTGAAGCCACACACCGCTATAAAAAAGCCACCGGACAGGTTAGTACTATTCCCATATAGGTACCTCCGACAGAAAACTATCCAGTTTTCGCGCGGTTTTTACGAGTTTCTATTGAAAGCTCTTCCCGGAGTTTTGTTGTCGAATCGTATGTATATAAGACACACAGATTTTACTAATTAGTAGCTAAATAGCTAAAAGTATATACATGTATTTACCGCACTAAACGTACTTAAGTTATTTAATAACAAACGTAATTGCATTTACCTCACTGCATAATTATGTGCTGAAGTAGGTAAGTCGATAATGGTTAATCTCAGAAGGCATTATGTTTTGCGTAGAACATGATCTTTTTGCTGTGGAATGCACGACTTAAGCCGGGCAAGAACCACTTTCGCGGCAATGTATCAATTCTGAATAGACAACATGCATTAGCGGCGCTTGGGCGATGCGGTCAAACTAGATTCACGCTCGAATTGCTTGAATTTCATAACAAAAAATGTTTTACTTTCCCTAAATTGTGTTTGGTACGTTAGACTTCGAATTTGTGGAGTAGGTACTTCGATGTTCTAGCCGCCTATATATATGACAACTTCTGTACCTACCAACTTTTATATTTATAAGGCTGGTACTTACATGCTGAGATGGACGATTGATAAATAAGTTTGGTGTTGTTTTATCTTTTTTATCGATTAATAATGAAAGTCGAATGAACTAGATGTTCCCATTCACCTGCAGTGCTGCGGCAGGAGCTGCGAATGCCACTCGCCGCCATGTAGGAAGCCGTCGACCTTGTCTCCACCTTTGCGACACCATCGCAACTTGACACTAGCGCAAATATGCCAGATATGAGGCTTCACTACAACTAGCACATTGCGTAATGTATATCAGATTAAATTGAACACTCAATGATATCAAACAATGCCCCCAAGGACATCGTTGTGCTTAGAAGTGGCCTCGAACGGTTATTGGTACTTCAACTACGTTAGCCATAAATTTCTACCATCGGCTATTTCTACAGTAATTTTGTTAATGAGACCAAAAGTAACTTTTTATACAGTAACGCTTAAGTGCATGAAAAATATATAATGTATTTAATTATTTCGATTAGCAAGAAATACAACTGAATATCACAAAAATTCACATTTTCTTAAAATATGACAAGAGTATTGACTTTAATCTCCTGTGGCTTGGCGTAGTGCTACTCTTCAACACCAGGGGACACCAATGCTGCACAGTCTCCTATCACTTTCATTTCTTGGATCTTAAAATGTATATAATAAGTACGAGTAGAATTTTCCCGTGAGTTTCTTGAAGTACTATTTATGGTTCAGTTAAATGCGAAATTCCGTTCGTGTTTGCCCATATACAGTTCTTATTGCACAAATTGTGTTGGTGAAGTCTGAGCAAATGTTTGCTCATGATTGGCCACCGGCGATTACTCAATTTAAAAGGTCGCGAGCTGGAGCTAATGAGTGGCAAATGGTTTGTTTGCAGTTCCCCGGCACCACACTAAGTCATAAGACATCTAGAGCATTAAGTGAAACAACAAAACATGGTTAAATTTCCTTAGTGTATAAATACATAAGAAATATTATGGTATCATAAAAACGTGTTCATTATGATGATTGCATGTTTGTTTGTTTTTTACTCAAGATTCCTTGAATACTTTATCGCTTCAAATTCGCTAAACCGGTCGGAATTCTAAAATCGTAAACAATGGTTCCGTTGTGGCTCGGCGTGGCGCGGCCGGGCACGCCGCATGCCAGCCGCCGCCGCCCGCCTTCAAACCCCCATTGTGCTACGTTCTGTATGGATATCGTCTATCAACCGGTTCTCAGAAAAATGACATACCATACATACATTTATATAAAATTTAGTATATGTGTGGATTTCTCACTCGAATACTGATAATAAAATAATTGACTGGACGTTAATGTCGTAATGTATATTAAATACACATAAAAACATTGAATGGCTTGCTCAACGATATTTTTGATTTCTCTATATGAAATGTATGAATAAATCACTATATTTAGGCATAATAACATTTATTACTTAATTAGGTTTTATGTGAATTTAGCTTCGATTACAAATTTTAGCTTTCAGTCACACTTTATTATTTGGAATTTTGTTATTTCCATTATTTACGATCACAGTTTGGATTTTGTAAATTATTGAACTATTTCTGTTAAGCGTTGATCATTAAACTTTTGTCGTGGAAATATCAGCGCGCCAATCTTCTCATGGCGCCACATGTTGGCGTTCTTGTCAAGTGGATAAATGAAGTGAATTCGTCTGCATTTCTGGAACGGTTTTTTCTTTGTTCCCAATTCGTACGGACAGCACATGTTGTCGATTTGTATTTCGAGTTTCGTTTATATTAACTACAAAAACGTTTACACAGAATGTTTCCTTTGAAAAGCATATGAAACCTTCTCCCATCAAAAATACGCGGCGTGAAGTTGCGGAAGCCATAGCCCCTATTATATTAAACCGTTAATTTTACTACACAACTTATAAAAAAAAGTTAACCCACGTGTAGATCGGTGTCGGTACCGACTAGTTTCGATCCCATCAGGGGTTTTCTTCAGGGTTAGTGGGGATGGTACTACAGCGCGTTCGCGGCCCGTCGCTCATCGATCTACATGTCAGTTAAACTGTTTTTATAAGAAGTCTAGTAAAATGTCTCACGAAAATTTTATTAATTTAACCGTTAATTAATTGATAATAAACGTATTTCGCAACAACATAGAAGAAGTAAAACAGTTAACTGTCTATAGGTACCTACACTGCAATCTTATCAGGCAACTTTATTAGGTAAGTAGGCCGTATTAACTTGAAGTTCGTCGCGACATGCCTCACACGCAGACAGTGAAATTGAACACGTCATTAAATTAATGTATCAGTTATGCAAGATGCATTTTATTAGCGTTTCATACTCCGATAATTCTATTTATAAATTTTAAAAGAAATGAAATATTTTAGTACAATGTTTATATTGTTCAAGGATAAATTCACCTAGACTGACGTGTAGATCGGTGTAGGTACCTTAACTAGTCGGTTTTATTAGTATTTTAGTGAAATGTCTCACGAAGGTTTTATTACTTTAATAAATTCACCTGTCGAGAATAATGTTTAATTCTAATAGTAAAAACATGGTGAAAGAAGTATTAAAACGTACTCAATTTAAAAGATTATCCATTACGAACCAAACGGTTTCTATAAACAACACGTCATTTACATTTCCGAGAACAAGATTAATGTCTTTTTTAAACTAGTTTATTTTATTTAATCATTGTATATGTGTAATACACAAATATGGCTTGATTCATCTAACAGAGAAAAAACTTTACGATACTAAAACGCTATTATAAATTGTTTACCTATATTATCAAAATTCTGAAATGGAAACTTCTTTCATTACTTATGTACGTTAGATTATTAGCAGACCACTAGTTTTAATCCGTCTAAAAAACTGTTAAAATGTGTTATGTTTTGGCAGTGTAAACTTACATTAATATTAACACGTATAGTGAACTTCGTGTGGTTTATATTTTGCTGTACGTACACATGTATCTTTATTCAAAAGCATCGTATTGCATACGTCGTGTGGTCCACTTCGTGGAAACTGCCACCTCGTTGAGATAAACGTCAACGCCTCCTAGCGGATGTAAGCACCTTATACGACTAGGATCGAGTTTCTAAACGATTCAAGATTCAGTCAGTTCTCATGCGTTTGTTTGTTATTATTTTGTGTCGCCTGGGAAGAAGTGATAAATTATATCAATATGTTTAAAAACGCTAGGTAACAAAGTTTAGATTAAAGTAACGAACAATTTTATATTGGCTATTAACTGTAGAAGAAAGTTGGCAATCAAGCTCCATCGTGCAGCGAACGCGCACTATATTATAGGTGATTAAATCTACTTTCCATCTATTGCGCAAGCGGAAAACTTTTTTGTTATTAATATATACCATCCTAGTCGACAATTGAAACATTTGAAAAAATAAACAGCGTAATAATTGACATTTTTTATTACATTCTTTTGATATTTATACGGAAACGAACTCTTTATCAAAATATTATTATTTTCTTTGATACTAATGGTTTCACATACATCATATAAAAGCCTACGATATAATCACTGAGGTACCGCGTGTTGCTTATTGTTGCCATAAAACAAGCGCACTTGTTGTTATTCTTATTACTTAAGCTAAAATTGTATCAATTTATGTATTAACCTCATATATCCCTTTTATTTTTTGAACAAAAGTTACAGACTAGTAAGTACGTTTTATCCGCACAAGTCTCAATGACGTAGACTTTAGTAATCCCTAACTGCGACTGAGTGCGTCATTACAAATTTGTCGTATTATGCGTCAGGAGGTGCGTGGGCAACGACTGTATTGGACAGTGGGCAATCTACAGCGGGTCTGTACGCAACGCGCGCGCCCTCCACCTATAATTTCACAATACTGTTCATATTTAGTATTACCACAGTCAAACGCTAGCTCGATACAGCTGTGTCTGTTGCCGAATGAGTTATTCGAAACATTCCCATTAAATCTAAATTAATTATTTATTTATCATTCACAAGTCTCTGGCAGTCAAACATCATACAGGTCAATTTAGAGGAAAACACGATTATTAAGCGGAAATCAAAACGTCCAGTACTGGCGTGAGTCAGCGATCAACGCGCGTGTACACGAGCAGCTAGCTCACAACTCGGTAAACAACGCACGGCCACTGATTCACGAATTTGTTTCAATGCTGGTCAGGTTACAAGATTCAAACTTTATAAGCCCTTGTGATACCTTACACGTTAGCTAGATGCCAGTTCCGCGGAACAAAGCGAGCGTCGGATTTTGCAGGGTGCCCGCGTCGTTTCTTGGATCGCCACTATCTAAATTGTTAATTTCGAAATTACTACCAGCCGTAATATGAGTGTCACTTTAGTACATATATGACTCATGGGTATGAACCTTTATTCAGTTTACATAAGCTAGTTCTTATTTAGCTTTTGACAATGAGTCCTAGTTTCTATTTCCCCGATAAAGCAATATTTGTGATATGGTGTTAAAATATATTTTTTTAAATAATATGAAGATTTCTGTTGATGTTTATTCATTCTATTCTAATAGTTGATTTATTGAAATGAGTTTGACGAATAAATATTTAACATTTAATTAAGTTTAAAATGCAAATAAACAGAAATCAATATGCAAGAACTGTCTATATGTTTGCGTGTTTGTTACATAAATTTATTTCATAGATTGTGCATTTATAATACAAGTCATCAATATTACTACTTGTTTAATTTAAAAATTATACCTCGGAAGTTTACATTCATATTGAAGTTTATTTTAACGCTTGAAGTTAACAATGGAAACATTTTTTATCGCATTTCTTACGTGACATCCTTTAAAAATTCTAAGTTTACATTTCTCTATAGATACATTAGTTATTTGATTATAGTAAGCTTAGAGTCATCTTCCGAGGACAGGGAAGATGATTAATATGACAATCAACAAACCGTTATAATTGCATCGTATGAGGTTGATGTCATATTGAATTGTATGTTGCAAAAAGTTGGACTTTAATATAGATAGATAGATTTATTAATACTA
The DNA here is from genome assembly GCA_027563995.1 of Papilio gigon. Classification (NCBI taxonomy): domain Eukaryota; kingdom Metazoa; phylum Arthropoda; class Insecta; order Lepidoptera; family Papilionidae; genus Papilio; species Papilio gigon. Next base: position 5,814,962 of record JAODUI010000027.1, read on the forward strand.
TCATTAACTAGATGTGCGCTCGTCTATGTGTGCGTTGATTTAGTCTTTGCAACATTTTTCATTTATGCTCCGCTATATATCCGCTATAAGTCGTAGCGTGATATTATATTCTATAGCCTTTCTCTGTAAATGGCCCATCCAACAAACCAAACAAATAATTTTTCAATTCCAATTTGTAGTTCTACAGATTGGCGCGTTCAAAAAAATCTTCAGCTTTTTATTAATATGGATAAATCGTAAATTACTTTCGTATTCATATAATAAATGATTTTTTTATTTATATCTGTCAAGTATCTATAGTTGTGAAGTGGAGGCCCACTTGGGGACCAGAAGTATAGGGCGTCCTCTCTGCAGGTGGCCCGACGATATAGTGCGGACCGCTGGAAGTTGTTGGATGCGGAAGACTGATGACCGCATACTGTGTAATGTATTAGGTAAGGCTTAGGGCCAACAGTGGGCAGACAAGGGATGATGATGAAGTATCTACTTGCTATGTACGATATACTAAGTAGACAAAATATTTGTTATTTTTCATATAAGGATAGTAAACAATAGTTAATTTATATTTTTAGGTCACGTATAGTGTTGTCGGTGTCTTTGTAACTATAATCTTGATTAGTTCAGTTAACTCTGAGTGTATAATGGGCATGCGTCATAAATTACGAGCTAGGAGTTATGGTTCGCTTTGAACTAAGATGGAGTCGCGCATAATTATATCAAAACACGTGTCTAAAATACGATCGTATAAAAGGTTTTATTCCGTTTTAGGTACGCTAATTTAAATCTATCTATATTAGAATTAACTGGTACTCTTAATCGTTAAATAGGGTTCTGTAGTACATTTTATAGGAAACATTAAGACTGCTTATGTAATCTTTAAATGACTGTGAGTGACAGTAAAAGCGGTATTCAATCAGAGACTGTTGAATTTCGATTTATTAACAAAGTTTGATATCATAACCTTTGTCTTTGTCTCGTATCATCAATCACTGCTGAACATATGCATGCCCAATGCCTTCCATGGTATTCGGTCCTCTGCCTTCCGCATCCAACGACTAGACTCGACGACGGCTCGTTAGATAATAGCACTGCCTAACAGAAAATGTCAGTGATATTTGCGAGCACAGTTTTTACATTGGCAAGGTCAATCGGCCACTTGCCTCACTCCGCCTCGATTTAATTCACGTACTGGTTTGTGATGCAGATCTATGACTGGATTTCTTTTTTTTTTGTGTAGAAGCTCGTTTCTATTTCCACTTGATAATTGGCAATGTAGACTTACTGGTTAATTCCTGTCTATATTTTGTTAAAAGAATATTGAGTCATGTATTTGGAAGAGACTGGCTGACGATTGAAATACGTTTGCACTCCAGTGTAGTTTAAACGACGGAATATTTCGACGCAATGCTAAGGATATGCGTCATCTAATTCAAACATACAGGAAATTGTTTTTTTGTAAACTTGGTTATTATTATTATCTCTGCATTACATCAAAAGAACAAAACTTACATCACTATATAAATCAAAACAGGTTATTTGAACCCGATATTGACCTGACTTGTTCAGGACTACGTGACAGGTGCTAGAATCATTACAACGTTAGGGTGCTCGTATGTACGAAATTATTTAAAACCATTGTAAGAACTACACATTTCTTTTACTTCATTTGTCTAATAATGTTAAACACAAAAACTTGGTATACAATAGTTTTTCTTGCTGGTATTTTTCGAGAATTATAAATAAAATACACTAGACATAAAAGCGAGAGAAAGATTCCTATTGGTCCTTAGAATTTACCTGCTCAATAATAGAGGATGCTTTAATTTGTTCCGTCTATCCGTCAGGTAGCGTGACTGCATATTCTTTCTAAATGCATTTTTAATTTCTAACTTACATCCTTTTTTATATAGAAATTTTATCGCCCCCTCAAATCTTTCCGATCCCTGGTCGACGGTTGATCGTCATGACTGGATCGTGTTGGATTTAAAAAATGTAAAAGCTAAAAATCCTGCGTGCGGTCACGACTTTTCGACATTATATTAACATAAACATAGTTATGTTTTAAAACAAAAATGTAACATTTGCGTCTTAAGAGGGGAAAGCGTTTGCTACATTTAGAATGATATAAATAACGTCCACCCTGATATTCAGCAAACTGTGATTCCTGTGAGGACAGCGGATGGCTAGTGTCTGTTGTGTCAATGAATGCACTGTGTCAAACGACGCGTGTAACTTCGTAGGGAGCACGGGACGAACGTATAGTGCTTACCAAACTTTATGGCAGCTATCTATTTGGTTAGAGACGCTGAGAACAACATAATTTTGAGTGTTAAGAGGACAAAAAATGCAGACTGAATCACAAACCTGCGTGTGGTGTGTTTCATACCCAGTGGGTTGGCAATGCACATGAATAGCGAGCTCTTATAAAAGTTTTAATCATGTAATACATCTGTAAAACTGCCCCCGATATCCCCCTCCCCCTCGTCCCCTGGTGCGCCGCTTTCACGGAATGTTACCGATTTACCTGCTCTCCTTTTATTTCATCGCCCGCTATCCGCCCCTGTACAGGACAACTCCTTGTAAATCTATTTTAGGCAATTTCTTTATTTGAAATTGTGTATTTATTTAAATCGTGAGATTAATGTTCTACGAACATCGTGCGGGAATTATAGATAGGTGTTTGTTAATGTCACCTTATAAAAATAAATTAAGTTAGTTGAAAGTAAATTTAGTTTTCAGTCACATGTTTTAATAGTTTAAGACTGATTGTGAAAGCAACCTCTGAATTTTGTGCAATCTGAAACGTACTTTTGAATAGCACCTAATATAAATATAAATTAACAATTATTTTAGCGTCAACAACGGGGAGATATCGGATCCAACAGTGCAGAACATGACTTCCGGTTACTATATTATTAAAAAAAAGGCACCATTGTATCCTATCAAAATTATAAATACTTTCGTTAGGAATTTAAACTATTAAAATAGCCGAATCAACAGTCAGTTAATATATATTATATACCATTTATTCTCATACCAACAATGTATACACAATTATTGGCAGAAGAGAACTCGTCCTCGGTTGTGTTGTTGTCGATTCCAATGCAATACTCCGCCCACGTTACTCTATTGTGTCACTTGTTTGAATTGTTTTATTACGTCACTATGATACTGTAATTAAATGTATTTACTTTCAATTACAGTAAAACTAATTAGACTCAATTATCGATCTTGAACTATTTTTTTGTTATAATGCATGCCCTTTACTGACCGAGAGTGAACACATGTATTACTTTTCCATACATCGTTATCGGCCTTCATATCTAAATTCACACCCTTCTTCGCATATCCTCTGTCTATATTTACTTAACGCAACATATATTTCAAATTTGACGATCCCAAAAATCTCAAAAATATGCAGAAACGTTTTTTCTGTTTAGAATGTACTCAAATAACTTTACTAATAATTAGGTACCTTGGAGACAGTATTGTGTTTAATGAACGCTTTACTTGTTCGTTTAAAAATGCGTATAAAACGTTAACGCAAACTGTAGTTTCTGAATTAAAATAGGATATTGTGTGAATACTAAAATTGTGACATGCTGAGTCAGTTTTCTGCAAATTCCTTTCGTCAGCTAGTACTTAAGATTGCACTGAACGTAGTCTACTTGATAGGACACAATTGTAAACATCATTGTTATTATTATGTTTGGTATCTGTTACGCAATTGATAAAATAAACGTGCGTTAATATCATTGTGATAAATCAATCTCGGAATGTTAGATAACTTAGAAAAATGCACAATAAATAGCATTTGTTTTACTATTTTTTTTATTTAAAATGTCAATGTAGTAATTTTATAAGTAATGATACTTATAAAAAAAGAGATAGAGTGAGTTTCAGTCTACTTCACATTGATAACATGTTGTGTGGCGTTTTATGGAAATGATTCGACAGTTACTTCGCAAACTGTGATAACCAGCAAACCTCTGACAACCGGTCCTAGAAATATGTGATTTTTTTTAAAAAGTAACTTTAAACAGTGGTTCAGTCAAGCACTACTGAACCCTATTAGGGTTAGTCGATCGTGTGAGTTGTTTGCATTTAACAAGGCTTTAAACAATACTGTAGTTAACTTTTACTGAACACGTCGCGTACGTTTTGTTTATATGCGAGGTAATGTAATATTGTGTGTGCTTTTAAAATGTTTCCGCGTGGAACAAAGCGAGTACCGGGCAGGTACGAGGAGGACACGGATTGAGAACATCGAGGCCCGCATACCTGACACGTGATCCTATTGTTAAAATTCCCTGCGGTACAAACACTTTGTACTTACTTTTGAGTATTTTTATTAGTTGTAATTTTTTACCAATCACACGCATTTTTCTTTATATTTCTTATTTTAATTCATCACATCAGCTCACTATACGTCCCACCGAGGGGCTCGGAGCCTACCCTATTATTTTAATTATTCTACATAATTTATTTTACAACCTTAGTGTACGTTTCGACTGCTCTTGTATGGTTAGGTGTATTAATATGCCTATTGTAGCCTCTGTTTTGTTAAAGAGAACAGAGTAATTGTTGAAATTGGTTTCGATTTAAAAAAAAATATATTGCAATAACCATATGTGGATATTTGGTTTTCAATCTGTCGAAAAGAGCAATTTGTTTCCGTAGATAAAGGAACAGACACACTAGTTGTATTAATGCGGGTGGAATATTGATTACTTTAGTGTGTTATCATTCCCGGGCAGGTGACCCGCTTTAGCCACTGATAACCAATAAGTAAAAGCTAAACATGATAACCTACATACTTAATTTATCTCGATTATTGTTTGTCAATATCTTTTAATAATCGATTTCGAAATTAGAATACTTTTGTTTGTTTGAATGACGCCACTCTCGAAGACTCGAAATAAACTAAATCTTACATGAACCGAAAAGGGACACTATCAATAACAGCAATTGCTGTGCGTAAAAAAATTAAAAAGTTAACTTGTTTATATTTTTTATGTTTATTGTTTTAGTTACATAAAAACATGTGTCTGCCTTGATATACGATCGATTTAAATACACACGAGTTTTTATCGACTATGTATTACTGAATTACAACAATTAAAATTCAAAAATCATATTAATTTTCAGTATAAAGTTAATACGCAGGATATAGGGACAACAAAGAGTTGGTACACGTATCACTCTCGTTTTCTCACGCGCGTCACCCTCGGCCGCGCACCGGCTACTCGCCTGGAACACCTCGCTCTCTGACCGACATTATTACAATTACCCACTTTCCGGACAAACGCAGGTTTCCTTCGCTAACGAAAGTACTTCGAGGTCATTGAAATATGGTTTCCGATAAGTTGCATCCTATTTTATTAGATCATAACTCAAATGTAGTAAATGATGGGCTTTTGTATTGAAAATTGACCCGACTAAATTGGGTACCATGTTATTTTGAATTTGTTCAGAATTTAAATAATTGATGTGTAAATCATTCGTGGTATGACTTGTTTTTTTTTGTTATTTGTACTCCACAGTATGTAGTTAACTGCGTTGAAACATACCACAGACTAAGTTGCAATATACAAGTGATATTGACTTCATTATATGTGCTTAGTGATTGACGCAATATATCTTTAATACGATTTATATACTGCGGAAGGCATTGGGAAAGGCCAAGTCCATTGTCTGGCATGATGACGGTGATTAAAATTACTTAACACACACTTATGCACTAAAATTGTAGTAGTAGGTAACTGATTAATTTGTCATGACGTTTAAGTGTTTCATTACTCCAAAGGTCCCTAATATGGTGTTAATTCTATCAGTGTTACACCATTAATAGAACATTAAGAATCTTCTGTCAATTGTTTACACCATGCTTCATTCATTCCTAGTTCTCGAGCATTAACAAGCAGGTGAAAATATGTGATCAGCATTACGATACTTTTTACATGCTATTGTTGTAGTGAGAAAACATAATGTAGAAATTCAATTTCTAATTGTATTAGATACGACGTGTATAGTTTATAGATCAAATATTTATTAAAGGGGTATACAGCTGACGGGGTATAGACTGACCGTGTGATGAAAAAATGGCGCTTACACTGTCAGTCCTTGTTTAAATAGTTACGTTAGATTATTCTTTTGAATAAAATAAATATAGATTTGATAATTTTTGTTTATTAAAAGTTGAGTCAATCATGTTGGGTAAGAATTTTTTTATCGAACGGTGAACAACCTTAGAATTGATGAGGTAATTATATGTCAATGAACTTTGTTACACATTCAGATCAAGTTTTGAGTGTTGTACAGCAGTTTATGTAAATAGCAAGTGAGCGTGAAATATCCATAGATCGATAAAATGCCGACGCACCACCGGCGACAAAGCTCTTACACTAAAACACAAGGACATTCAATTTAAGTTCTTATAACTCTTAAGATACAATTTATTATGCATTGGACACTAACAACGCTGATTAGATCAACTACCCTGGCTCCTAAGTAATCCTATAATAGAGCTTACTGCTTGAACGTATCATGGAAAAACATTTAGTTGGCTTCCCGTGATTGGTTTCTGTTGTTCAAATGTTTTTTAATTGTTGTTTTTGTTTAATAATTAATTCATATTCCTTCAAATGACAACCAGGAAAATTAATAAATATATACATAAGTTCCGTGTAAATGTAAATAAAAATAACAATCGAAGTTTACGCTGGAATTATTATAAAAATCTTAAATTCTGCTAAATTAATAAATAACACGATTTTTTGATAAATTTGTGTGTAATAACACTATGAAATAGTTTGTTGAAACTACACAAAACAGATAAAAGGGAATACGCTTAATTTCTATAATATTAAATAGTATTGTAATTAATATTTGTAATTCAAGTATGGGCAATATTGTTTCAATCCTTTAGCCTTGATACCAAGTTTGACTTAAGCTTAGCACGCAACTTAGCCAGGTATCTATGAGAGCTTATTAAATCGATGCTACTTTATCGACAAAACAATAATCCTGTACTGTGTCTATAGTCCGTCCAATGTAATATAGTTAAATAACGTAAAGTTTATTTTATAGTTTGGCACAATAAATTGACGGTTTTTGTAAAGTAATCGAATTAAGTTACAGTCTAATGTTATTGAACTCAGGTAGTATTTTCTATTTTCAATCGACTACATATATATATGACGCTAGACAAATTGTACTCGATAATTACTTTGCTCTTGAAATCCTCTTAGTTTTCTTAATTTTGTTTTTGCTAATTTATCTCCATGTGACGTACTGCGTACAACGACATCTATGTAAAGGAATCTAAAATAATTCTTTACAGCTTCAATTTTTTTAATATTATTATTTGACCTGCGGTATGTATTTTACTTTGATGTATTTTTAATAACGTATATATTCTAGCGATTGTATGTGTAATAAGTAGTATATTTTTTATTCTATCTTGGTTAAAGGATGTGAACAAAAAAATTAAAACGCTCTTTTCAGTTGCTAAGAATTATTAAAAATTAATTTTAAACATTTTTTTTTTATTTAATTAAATCCTATATGTAAAAAATAAAACCACACCAGTGGATGCGGCGTAAGTTACTAATAACATTTGTTAGTATTATCTAGTCTCAATAGATGGCGCTGTTAATGTTTCTAATTATGATTAGTAAATAGCTGCTGTTAACTGATGAAGAGCTGGTAATGAAATACTTTACAGATCACAGCATCTAGTATAAGTCCTTTGTTATATCTTAAATGCACAAAAGTAACAAAATCAACAACTTCTCTTAAAAAAAAAATAACTAGCATTTGTTTGGGCAAATTAAAATGTATGTTCTTCACGATGTCTATGATATAACTATAATGATAACAAATTCCTTTTTCCATTTATGTATTTTATAAACAAATCTATTGTAAGAAAAAGTAAATGTAATTATTTATATACTGAGGAATGTCATCAGGACGTTAGTTTATTAGTAGGTTTGAAGACAGGACGGATAGTTGACATTGCTATTCGAATCTTGTAGGAGACTATTTTAGTCTTTGCTTTCTTGTTTGAATATTTGTTTTCGTATTTAAAAATCAAAATAGAAAAGCTTTTACATATTTAAATAATGTAACTGTTACTCTAATTAAGTAATTAATTAATTAAAACTTTCTTACTCATTTAGAAAAAACTAAAATAACAATATCGTGTTTCGACAGGGAAAACGGACGTTTAACTAAATAAATAATTTATTAATTTAGAATTACGATCGGGCGATTCGTGGCTGTTGGGTGCACCGGCCACGACGGTCTCGCTCCGCCACCCTCGCGCGTTGACCCGCGCCACCGCACCCCTGGGAAACATTTAAACAACGTACGGACTTACTTCGTAATATGCACCTAATTTGTTGCTTCCGTTTACCTCACTTATGTCTTAGGCTGTTCTTAATAATAACCACGTAATTAATCCCTTTTACAAGCGTTTTAATATAGTGATTTTAAAAGACAGAATTCTAGACGGAAATTGAGTTTTTGATTGTATCTAATTAGAAACGATTAACATTACTTATCTACTACCTTGATATAAAGAAAATACGATAGTTTATCTTACATGGCCGTAAAGTAAGCTTACAATTATATAAAATATTTGAATCATACTTGTGCATGGTAGTACAGGTGTTATGATTATTTGCTCCGGCGTGAGAGGCTCGTACGTGTGAGGTGAGCTCAATGGCCAGGTCGCGCGGTCCGAGAGGAGCGGGGAGAGCGCGGCCGAGCGGCTCCCCGCACGTACCCCGCGCCGCCCCGCACGGTCCCGCGGCCGGCGCACGCGCAGAAAGTCGAGCCAGTCGCCCGCCGCGCAGCCTCCGGTTTGTTTACATCCTTTGTAATTGGTGACGTTTTTTGATATAACATTATGTGCAATCAATAATCATAAGTGAAAATGTTATCTATTTTATATTCTGTTTTAATTTGTGACGTTAGTGTTCTCGCTGTTTAAAAGTTTCAAGTTACATGGGCCGAGGCGGCACTGCTAGGTATTTGCATTGTGCAGAAAGGTTGCACGATCCCCTCTGTTGTACTTATTGTACCGCCGAAGGCGAGTGCGGCGCCCCACTTTGGTACATGGTGCTCGCGAATGATTATACAAATATCTGAAGTAATTAACATTAGAATTTTGAATGCCAGATTTTTTACATTCGACGTATTTAGCCTTGGTGTGGAATTCGATTTGAGCCTATCCAGTGTAGCGTGACTGCACGCCCGCCGGAGTTCCTTAGCCGATTATACACAATAACGCAACGAGCGATAATGTTCAATGAATTTGTAATGTTTTAACACAAAGAGGAATGCTACGTTATCACTTCTCGTTCAAATATTACCTAATTTACATTCGAGTCGGCGATAAAATGAACTCCGCAAGGAAATATTTCAGTTTCTTTTACTATATATTTTTTTGCTTTCACCCGACAATGCTACAGTTTTTGTAATTGTATGTACCTTTTTATGACTCACGTTGTATTTATTCTATCAAACTACTAAGGTTGCAGTACACATATAATAATTAATAAAACGACTTCTTAAAGATTTTCTATATATTTATTTGGCTCGTATCTTATATCTAATGTCATGATATATCAAAAGCAGTATAGTAATTGAATAACTTTTCTTTGAAATCTAGAAATCTCAATGTCTAGTTAGAACTCATCCTCAATACGACGCTGCTTTTTTTTTACAAACCCAGCAGATTAATAGTCGAAGTTGACGGATACATGTTACATATAGTCTGTGAAAATTGTAATCAAATTACACAAGGGTCTTTGAAGCATCTAAAATATTCCGTTTCATGCGAATTACTTATATACTATGTAACAATTCAAATGTTTTGATTTCCCCTGTGTTAAAATGGCATCATATTTCACCAGTAGATTGTAAGCGTTTATTATAATAATAATAATTTATTACAGATCATAAAAAATCCATAGAATTGTTAGTATAGACTTAAAAATAGTGTTAGTAGTTATAATTGAACATTAAACGTGGAGTTTATAAAAAAGGAGTATTTATATAAATAACTTGATAGTTTTATTATAAAAATTATGTTTATCGAACCTTAATTTATAGAACATATCTACGTAATTAGATCGAGTTAATGTACGTATGTATTAGTACGTGAAATAATTATACATTATGTTGAGAAACTCCCACGTTCCCGGGATCGGTTGTCCTCCGCCGTTGACAATGGCATGCAAGGCTTCGACGCGGTAAAACCGAGCCAGATAAACCAATTGTTAAGAGATTTACAACAGAAGAAAAACAACTACACAACATTCATTACATGAACGGATCGGTGCATTATGCAAACTACACCCAATATCATGTTGGTATTCTTTTATGAATTATGAATGAAATGTATGACATAGGCGGATAGATCTTGAGACAATAGAGGGCGCGGCCCATCGCATTATAATGTAAAAGAATTCGACAATTCGTTTGCATGCATGTTATTAATCTGTCATGTAAGTGACAAAACAAATAGGTACTATAAAAAAGTATTTACGTGTTAGGTGTAGTTGCAATCCCGGTGCGTTCCTCCGGAGATCCCGGGGCCCTCCCAATCGCACTTGAGGGTGGCCACCGAGGGGGTTTTAGTGAG
>JAODUI010000027.1:5872372-5884503 GCA_027563995.1 Papilio gigon
TTCGAGCCCATCGGGGGCTCATCTTCAGGGTGAGTGGGAACGGTACTATCGCGCGTTCGCGGCCCGTCGCTCACTCCTGAAACTAGTCGGTACTGACACCGAGTTGCACGTGAGTTAAGCCGTTTTATAAGTAGTATAGTGAAATGTCTCTCGAAAGTTTTAATAGTTTAAATCCATATCCATATAAATGCTAAAAATTATATATTTTTGTATATGGAAAACATAAATTAGATATTTATCACGCATCGTTAAACATATTGTTGGTTTTGGTATCAACTGATTAATTTTCTCTTCTTACTTGACTCCAGTAATTACATAGGTAGTGAAATAGGCTTTGATATTCACTTATTAGAACAAACATCGTATTTTATACTAATATTATTAATGCCAAAGTTCAGATGGTTGGATGTTTGCATGGAACTCTGAAACAGCTAAAGACGTGGATATGATTTGGCACAGAGATAGATTACTGTCTTGAATGACGCAACATCATCATCAGCCTTTGTCTGCTCAATGCTCGGTGTAGGTCTTCCGCAATGCCGTCTACAGTAAGCGGTAACAGAATAACTCATAGGTTATTTACTAAGATATTTTTTTGTTACGCGCGGTGATAGTCGTAGTTAGTATTTAGTCAAGAAACTTATTTTATACATAAAATAACAGTTTACTTTTCTATAAATGCATTTTATATTTGATCAATACAATATAATACATATTTATCTCAACTACGCTCTTTTGAATTTTTAAGAAACCAGCATGATACCGCTAAAGAAATTTGAGTCGTAGCGAAAGGTCATGCAGGTGAACTATGAAACTCATATAAAATTAAATTTAATAAACTTCACGTGATCTCGTAAAAATTATTAAATGTTTCTAACGTACTAGATTGTTATTAATAATTCGTTAACAATATACAACTGTTGTCTGATTGATTTTTTGTGAGATTTTTGTCCGTTGTGGACAGATCCCATAGTTCTTATGTTCTCCCTCTGTTTAAGAAACGAGTTGGCATAATCCTACCGACGTCGAAGTCGGGTCAGATAAAATGGTTACAAATGGTTTGAGCTTCAACTCTTTAAATAGCAGCTCCCGCTACCGCCTGTTCCTCTCACACTGCAACAGGAAGTGTTGACATCGTTGAATTTCTGCATGAAATCTTGCTCTTAAGTATATATTTTTTTGTGTTGTGTTGCTTTTTATTAAGCAACTCGATGTACTTTAATAAGCTTGCAGCTTTGTTACCGTCAAAGCTTGAACGTCGATTTCTTTTTGTAACTAAAAGTTGTTAAATGTTTTTCACCTGTACTACATTGGAAAATCTTTTTGTAATGTAAACAAAGAGCCAATGTTACAGGGTAAGATATTAAATAATCAAAGCCGCGTGTGATCTCATCTCGTATTCTGTTTGTGCCGTAAGAGTTTCATTCCGTTTTCACTCAAATATTTATCAAGACTGGTTGCCACGTAACCGCGCTCTCGCGCCGCGGTATTGCGCTCGTTATGTCATATGTATGAATGTTACTAATATTAAATGCGAAAGTTTGGATGGATGGATGTTGGTTATCATGAAATCTCAGAATAGATCAATGAATCGGATTGAATTTGGACACGTGAAAACCGCATACAATAATCAAGTTTTAAATTTTGATTTCAAGCACAAATCGTTAAAACAACTAGTCTTATTAATTAATAATACAAATGAAAATGGTTGTCAAAATGTCTGCGTAGATCTGGATGAAATTATATATAGAGGTAAAAGATTGTCAGAAGGAACCGAAAGACTATTTGCAATTTTTTTATTAATATCACGCAGAGACAATGACTTGCCTTTATTAATTACTACAAACAAGCTCCGTAAATAAATATTTTTGTAATATCGACAAGAAAAATGTCGTATGTTCACATCTGACGATACACGAAAGACCAGATTGTAAACATAACAAAATTAAATAACGCTGCAATGCATTTTCGGTCCGGTTTTGTGAGAAAAATAATAAATGTTGATATAGCTAATAATTTAACGAATGAAATGTCAAAGTAACATTCGAGACAAAAGTATTGGCTACGATATAGTTGTGTCAAGACTGTGACAAGGTTTGCCGACAGAAACCCTAAATGAGTTATTTGATAAACAGTAGAACATCGCGGCGATAACAGATGACAGTGTTAGTAATTGATATTTTTACGTCATACAGTAAATTTATATAGACAATTTTCTAATAAAGAGGTTGAATATATTGCCTTTGGTACAGTCAATATTAGTGTAGACAGACTTAGTTTTCAATCTCTCATAAATTTATGTAAATCGTTTCATTTAAATTCTGCACGGAGCGATCGCGTCGCGAATCAGTTGAATGTCGATCGCCCTTAAATTGAATAATCGATTCGCATATGAATAAGTTGGAATTCATAATTTCTATTGTTACCACACGCAAACGACTCTACAAATTAAAAAAAAATGTTTATGAAATAAAACCAATCCCACTCACCCTAAAGAAGAGCCCCGGATGGGCTCGAAACTACTTTCTTGTCGGTACCGATACCGGATGAATACGTCAGTGTTAATCGGTTTATCCCTACTTTACTTTTGTTTTCTTATATGTTTTTCAGCAGTGGAAACCCATTGTAAAAAAATAAATTATGTTCTATGCGAACAATCACTTGATCAAAATAGCTGCCTGTTTTAAAACCGTTTGTATAAAAAGAAAAAAAAAGGGAACAGACAGAAAAGAGGCCGCAATACAAAAAATAAAAAGTAAACTCGCTTTAGTGCGATAGCAACAAGACTGATCTTGTATTTACAATTTTCCCGTTAGAATAGTGCTTAGGGAAACAACAATAATTGAAAATTGTTTTCGTAATATCTTTTTCTTTGTTTAAATCACATTATGTAATACAAAATATTTTTTACATTGACATTGTATTTTTTTTACTATTACATATTCATGGAATCTTTGTATCGGATACGATAATAAAAACATCTTGAATTTAAAAAAAAAATGTTTAGTTGGTAATTTTTGGTTCATACGAATTGTCTAATATTAAAAACATTTAACTAAAATGTAAATATCTGAAGGCTTGCTTTATTTTCAAGTTTGAAATTTAAGACAAATTAAGCCCAAGATATATTTGAAATTTCCGTGTGCATAGTTATACAAAATTCGGTCGATAACCTCAAAATTCTGACGTCAATCTGGATGCAGTACTGCAATATTCACAATCTTCATGACTTGCTATTTTCGACGAACATTGTAAATAAATAATAATTTGTACAAACATTTTAATGCCAGTTTAATTTTTTATATTGCCACGTATTTTCTTAGAATCGTTCATAACCGCTTTTCATGTGTTAATTATTTTTTCTAACGCCGTCACGGTGTAACTAGTTTTTGAAGGATTAATACTGTGTAGATATAAAGGTGATTCATAACTATATAGTGACTTATACATTAAGATTACGATGATAAAAAAATAATGGTCTGTTTTGATTAATAGTTCAAAATGTACTGAACAGGATTTAAGATTTTACACAAAAGATTCCGTGTCCAGCACTTCGATCCGAGGCATTTTTTTTAAATTAAAATAATTTTAATAATCAACATACATTCATCTATATTTTTAAACACTAATAATATTTATTTAGTTAAAATTCACGTGAACACAATTTTGGTCTAGACTATTTTTTTTTATTTCGTAAATATGTTATATAATACAAGGTTTTGCATATTTAAATAGATTCCTGTTTGTATGTTTTATAAAGTAATACTTAACATTTTATCAGACTCCACGTTACTCCACTTAGTAAAAAATTGCATGGATTATAAAAGAATTTAATAAAGTTAACTAAAGATTATTTTGAGAAGGCAGTAGAAAAGAATATAAAGTAATATAAACCGTATAATCAAGTTTAATTACGTTTTTATTTAATCCAACGTCTAAATCCCAAAGTCTTAGTCGTTTTAAGGTCCAATCTACAAAATAAACTCGACGGCATAATCCTAGCGTTCGCCACGTTGGACAACTTTAACTAAATTTTTTGTAAAATATTTTATCTTTAGTATAAAAACAATATATTTTTTTTCCTTACGAAACAAAACATAATTTAAATTATTAAAACTTTCGTGAGATTAATACACTACTGATAACGGCTGAAGTCACGTATATATCGATGTCGGTACCGACTAGTTTCTGACCAGTCGGGGATCCTTCATCAGTCGGTACCTACACTAATCTATGCGTCAGTTAAACCGTTATTAAGCTATACTTAAAATACGTTTTTTGGCCATCGACACGAGAGTTCGCGAACGTGTCCTGTATCTGACAGCTTGCTTGGAGCTCGCGCAGGTCCAGCTCTGCACTCTTTAAAATAGTGTAGAATTATTATAAATTATAAAATCTCTTAAACTATGAATACATTGGAAAAGAGATATATACTGTTCGATATAAATTCCTTATATAATCTTATTACATTTGTTATGTGTAGTATGTAATCAATTTAAACCAAGTGAGAAGCCTCGCACTGTATGCTATATTTACGTTGTAAATAAATATTGAAACATGAAAATCGTAAGTGCAACAGTCCCGTGGTTAATCAATCTGTTATGGAAATTTACCATTTTAAGAACTTAATTGTTGTGTGTTGTTTGCAGACGTTTATAGATACTTGCGGCTGCGTGAGATTAGATACAGGGACGATTGATGTGTTTCGGAATGACAGTAAGAGTCGCCCAAATGAGACTATAATCAATTGGTGCGATATTGTTTTAAGTTAATTGTAGGTTATATAATAATCCGTCTTTAAGATACAACTAAAAGACTGAGGTCGACAATAAATCTGTACGTTATTTTTTAAATGGTTAGGTTAGGTAGTAAGTGATGGCTATTAATAAAAAAATAAATAATTATGTATAAATTGTTCGCCATTTATAGAGATCCCTATAAAGGTTCAGTTCAAGGCTCTATAATAATGGGATCGTGCGGTTTATCAATGTCGGGAGAGTTATTTCCATCTTGCGGAGAAGATGCGCAATGATTTGAGTTTAACCAAGTTATCTCGGCGCAGCGCCTCGTGTTATTGTATTAACTAATTCGATTGCTGCCCACAATACTTCCACACAGTCCCCCGCCGCTGTGACGTCAGTGTGACCGTCATTTTATAAAGTTGTAGCTTTCTTACATAACCACTTTATATCTCATTATTATAAGTGGATCATAGTAATAACAAACTGGTTTTGTTTTCATACCAGCCTTTTACCCTAATAGCTACTGTCTTATTCTTAAAACTCATTTTATATCTCACTTTTGTGGTTTGTGAATAGAATTTTATGCATCTATTTTAAGTGTTTAATTTTAATTTCCATTTCTAGAATAAAAATTAGGGGCTGTTGATGATGATGATGAATAAAAATTTGTTAATTCATAGTAGAATCTAGTTTGGGTATGTCCCTTGAAAATATGTTACTTGAAAACGAATTACTCAAGATAGTTGCAAGTACGTAAAAATGTAAGTAATTCGAGAAGCTCACAGGTCGTTAAAGTCACATAAATAAGTGGATGTGACCTTTGCCGTTTGATATATCGAGCCTACGGGACTACGTCGCCGTTGCCTGAGCCCGCTACGGCACGTCTGTACACGACCTTGCTGATACTATTTATTTGTTACCGGTTACTATTTATAGAGTTTCTATATTCCTTTGTCTTGGAAATATCTTAAATTAAAATGAATGCATCATCATTTTCTTAAGACGTGTCCATAGACAATATTGTAGGCTGACATTTACATCAGATTACATCCTGTAGTCATCATAATATTTCTGTTCTTGTAATCTTTTCGTGTTTTCTAGAGTCTAGTCTAATATAAAGGTAGTTTAAGTTTTGAATTCTGAACTTAAACTTCTGTTGATCATTCTTGTAATAATCTGAATTCAAAATCCATGGAGAACAACTGGTTGTAAAGAATATTAGCAAAGCGTTCTATTAACACCTTCATTGTAACTAGACTTTTCAAAGTCAACTCGCAGGACGATCGAGAGAGCACTAAGCGTGTTACTAGATAAACGAATTCAATAAATATAACCGTATAATTTCACTATCGTGCCATATGAATTAGGAAAACAATTTGGCAACGTTTTTTTCAAAGCAGAAGGAACACAATTTAAATATATACATGTGCCTCGATGGTCGATACCGAGAGCAACGTTATTATATATTCTCGAAGGTATAACCAATCGAAATTACATTAAACTGGATACGTTCCGCTCGAAATTCAATTAGTGTCGAATCTCGCACGTGTTGTGTACGAAGCGAGCAGTACGACGCGCTGCGAAACACCGGCGCTGCGGACTACGTGATTAGATTAAACCCACCACGTACAGTACATTTATATACGTCACTTTCAGTTTCACTTATTATGTCTGCGTTCATCGCCTCGATTGAAAGCCTGATTGTAAACAAAGACACGATAAATGCTATGACATAATTCTGTTAAGATTTCCATTGGAATCCGATATAGGCGTAAGATTTTGAAGAGAAATCGTTATTTTATTCGCACTTTTGTCGGTTTTTCTCTGAGTGTAACAGAGATAGTGTTGACTGTTAATATTTTAGCATTGTTATTTATCATGCTCGTCATATCAACATACGAACATTGCGTATTTAAAGACCTTAAATTATTTACTCACGAAACGTTTACTTGACCCGAACTTGACATGAATATGATTTAAAAATCTGTGATAGCTCTAAAGATAATATTAAGCAATGTAGAAATTGCGTACACGTTTTGAACACAATTGTCGTTCCTTCCGTGTTAAAAGATCAATTTAGAGTACATTGGAGACACGAATGATAGATTGACAATATATAAGTTAACAAGTTGACATTTGTATTTCATTGTCGTTCTGAAGGTTACGGTATTCATCTTGTTATTTATAGGCGATAAATGTGGTCTGTGCGATCTGAGTCGTGCGTCCCCCATCATATCTGCTCTAGTTGATATCCTAAAATTCGTTGTTTTATCATTGTGCGTGGGCTACTGACGTCACTCGATTGTCTCGTAAATAACGTTCGTCATTAATAAAGCTATACGATAGCAATTTCTAATAAACGAAGCCGTTATTAATAGAGATGTTCGCTTAACCTTTGTATAAGCTACTGGTATTGTTTCATATAACATTAATTAAAGCATTGGTTATTCGACACTAGATTCTAAGGTACTTTGATCCAGTCAAAATTGAAAACTAGTCTATACAGACTGTGTTCTAAATTTAATCGAAATACGTTGTCTTTCTTCAGTTAAATGGTAACAAACATTTATCCATTTAAAGTGCGGACTGCGGGAAGTCTTTAGATGCGGAAGACGGAGGACCGCATACTGTGGAAGGCATTGGGGAAGGTCTATGTCCAGCAGATAAAGTAAAATAATTAAAAAAAAATCTTATTACAAAGTTACCTTTGGTCGTAAATTTTAATTTTTTTTATAATAATATGTATTTATCTAGCTTACATTTATGTAGCTTAATAATGTTCTAATCAGTAATATCTACGTTACGCGGATGAATCAGGCTTAGTTTCTGCATTTCACAGTTCAAGTATTTATCATGAGATATATTTCATATTATATGAAGTATTTAAAATAGGTATGTTGATTAAGCAAATATTAATCAATTAAATTATAACCGAAGTTGTTTACAACCGAGGTACAATCATAATGATTGTGCTGTACTGAAATGACTCACATGCTTATCTCTACACCTCTTACCCTGAGCTTGCATTATCGAAATACTTATAAACATCTATCTCTCATTATCATCGTTGGAATGAACGAGATGGCAATATGTTTTCATACATGCACATTTCATGGTGCAGTGAAAACCCATTTTCGATCACTCAGATCAAATTTCTGATAATATTTTGTAATTCAAGTCAGTTCACAGAGGGTAATATTTTTCGTACCATTTCGACTTTATTAATGGATCGGCTGATTTTGAAGAGTGACTTATCGATTCAGTTATATTCAATATATGCACAGATTTCTATAGTTAGGTTGTTGCTTGGAAAGGACAGCTTTTGTTCCGTTCCGAATTTATAACACCAGTTGTTTGTACTGTCAGTTTGCTAATAATAGAATTCTATTATTAGTTCCAGTTTCAAAAACCGCTACCAACTGCTAGTTGGCGCTAAAATAGCGGAAATGAAATAGGCACAAAATACCACAGCTATTAGCCTGTTCAGTATGGTATGTTGTATGTATACGTTTTAAATGAATTACTTTCGGGCAAATTAAAAAAAAACAATAAAACCAACTTGTAGAGAGCACTGCAGGGGAAATTACAAATGGACACCTCACTTATCGGTTAGCCTTTGAGTTACAAACTCGTACACCCGTGATGTTATTTTTTTTTTAATATTAGTGGATATTTGTTAATTTATTAATGTTTCTTGTAACCATTCCTGATAAGCTTGTGTTAGGGCATGGTTCACGAAAATAGTCGAATGGCGGTATTCGAACCCACAACCGCTAGATCGATAGCCCATACCCTTAACCATTAGCCTATTAGCGCTTCATCATTACCCTCTTGGTAAGAGAATATTTTAGTAAAGATATAACTGAAGTGGGAGGTTTTGTGGTGTACTATTTGAGCGGCCGAGCAATGTTTGTCAGATGTAAACTATCTGAAACTCGGCAGTCGTTTGTTTATATATCAATTTCACGAGCAATCGGTAACGACGCGGTAAAATTGATTTACTCCTTTAACCAATACCTGTCGACCTGTCCGATATAGTTTATGGCTTTGGGAGACGAGGTCGGCACGCGACTTTGACGGTATTTGAATAATTTTGTTGTATTTTACCCCTAAACTCAATTACTATAAAAATTTAAAACGATTTTTTTTACAAACGTTTATTCCTTCTATTGTTAAGTGATTTATTAAGTTTAAACTATTTTTATTACACTTTTATTAAATGCTACTTTTTTTTTGATGAAGTTATTAATTTTTTTTCTATCATGGTGGTCCAAATTATTCAATACAATATGAAAACGAAGAGAATATATGACTCACATCTTGATCTAAACGGTACTCACAAACTTATATTTTATCGCAAATTTTAACTCCGTTATCTTAAGAGTAGACAGATAATATGAATTTCTGTTTCTGATTAAAGGGCAGACTATGACACATTAGATTGCAGCCAGATTGGCTACATTAATTTATTATTATTATTAAAAATTTATTACAAACATATACATATATATATATAGGTTGAGTGATGGGGCCTGTCATAGTAAAAAAACTGTGCGACAGGCACCGACGCCTTTCCATATACAAGGGAACAAATCATCGCATGTGCAACTGCTGTCAATGTTTCGTGTGTTTGTAAGCGTGTGTTATTGTGTGGGTGCGTGAGTGAAAGGTGAGGAGAGGGCAATTGAAAAGGAGAAGGAAAAAAAGAAAAAAACAAGTTTAAACTTTGTTCTTTATTTTTTTTAATACACTAGTTAAAATTCTTTATCGTATCTTCTTCGAATTTTATTGTATTGTATTATTTTTTGTTATTAAAAATAACTCAAGATAAAATTAGGTGAGTTGCAGTGAGGCGACTGCTGACCGATTTACGTTCTGGATCCGGGGTCGCCGCACCAACAACTGGACCGAGACGTCACTAACAAACTAGAATACGAGATGTTATATCGGGCCTTTACACCGGCGAAAAAATTTCGTACGAAAATTATCATCTCGAAGTGAATGAGTGAATTAAAAGCAGATTGTATTATGCAAACTCATACGATATTTTTCGATTTATTGTGTTTGGTTTCGCGCTTAACGTATTCTGATAAACTTTAGTAACACCAAAAAAACTTATTATTATATTAATTAGCATACTATTAATTAGTGTTTCCACAACTTTATTTGCTCAATTATTAAGTAACGCCGTGTGCAAAAATAATTAATTTAGAAATTAAGACTGGTCATTACTTGCCAGTCATTTTTGTAAAGAAGACTTACGTAACTAACATTGTTTTGTAGAATGTAATCTGTGTCTAGGATTCTGATAGATACTCGTTTAACCGTCGGCTTCCACCGCCGAAACAGAATACGATCTTCCCTATCTTTCGCTTTGGACGTACAGAAATAACAATAAGTCTTTTGATATTATCACAGCTGTGAAAACTGACGGTAACAGTCCTACACAATAATATTGTTAAGTGGAATTCACAACAGTGATGTCACCGCGTGGTCGTGAATAACTCAGAGCGACAGGCATTGTATGCGTGCATCCTCTTTATATTCACACGTCAAGATCGATATTCCATTCAAAGTTTATGACCCACTCCACAGTACGTTGTTATGTAAAAATCCCAGCCAGTATTAAATCGTGAACCATGTTATTCTAATATATTTCATTAATGCAAGTTGTAAATACCTAGATTGTACCTTAAATTTTAAACACGGAAGAGTGAGGCTTTCAACCACAAGTACGTAATGGTTACTTAAATGGAAACCTCAAAACGGAACTAATATATTAAATTTTTCGTTATAGTAAATCATTTTTTATAATCATTTTAATGTTTACAATCGACGCATTTTAAACGAAGTAGTCAGTCAATAAATTCACTGACAATAAGATTGTACAAGCAAAGCGTTATCGATATTTAGCTACCTGTGCACGCGGAGTCGATTGTTATCGATAAGCATGTCTACAATTCATACGCACATCACTACACCTCTCCATAAGACGTATAAGTGCGAGCGAGACAGACGGATGAATATGATTTATGACCCTTCACTTCGTAACGCATCGACTATAGTAAAATTACTCGCTTTCACACGCCGAGGACCGCGTACTGTAGAAGTAATTGGGGAAGGCCTATATCCAGCATTGGGTATACAAGTGCTGACGATCATGTTAAATCTTCTTGTCTACGTTGTATTTTCTAATAGTTCTGTGTTTTGTTTTAAATCCTGTGAACGGTACAAAGGTTAACCCTTCTAAAGAGGAAGTGTAAAATTCTTTATATCGAGGCAACGTGACTTATCTTTACCAAGTCAAGTTTAACGATAGTAACGTTTGCCGTACGCAAGCTACGGATGCGAAGTTATAAAAGTTAATTAATTAAAGTTTATGTAAAAGGTTCGTACGTCATCCCGGCTCAGGTAGACGACGATTCGATTTATAATTAGTTTTGACGTCCTGGAAGTTGATTTGATGTTAATTAGATTCGAAGCAAATCCAAGTCGTGATTTATTAATTTGCATGTCTACCAATTTCAGATAATGTTTCTGAGAAAAAATATTAATTGGTACACGGATACTGTGATCATCTGTTGTTTAGCTCAGACAGAAATGATTCATATCTACTCTGTTTATTTATTATGTTAATGTACCTTTATTATCCGTTCACGCTTGATATAAATAAAGACATGAACAAGGTAATCTGATAAATAAATTATTCGATAAATTACTTCACATTTAAGTCTTGTATACTTACACAGGTCCACGGTTACTTAACCGTGGACTTCCACAGGTGGAGTATTCACACAAAAACATAGAGTATTACCCTTTCCTTATCTTCAAATTTAAACCAATTGCCACGCATCGTAAATTTTCGCGTAACTACACGTCTCCTATTATCATAATCTTATCTCTCATTATATAATTCATAATCGAACATCGAAAATAATTATTTTTATTAAAAATTAGCTGACCCCGCAAACTCTGTTTCGTCTTAAAGGCAATAAATAAACAGATTTTTGAATTTATTAAGAAATAAAAAAGAAATCCTCCTCGGAAAAAAACTTTTGTACGGGAAATGGAAAAGGGCTATATTTAATGCTTTCACGGAATATTTTTTCTCACCTTTAAACCTTCCCTAGACCTCCACGAACATTCCAAGACCAAGATAAGATAAATCCGTTCAGCCGTTCTCGTGATTTAGCGAGACCAACGAACAGCAATTAATTTTCATATATATCGGCGCAAAACAACCTCCTACGGAATACGTCATCGCTGCACGTGCTCGTAATGACGTAAACAAGTGTCACCCCACCACAAGCAACTAAAAGGCCGAACGCTGCAGAAGAGGAGATATTCGGTCGTCGGCTTCTGCAGGAAGAACATCAGGAACGTGTCTAC
>JAODUI010000027.1:5890805-5922916 GCA_027563995.1 Papilio gigon
GCGTGGTTGACTATGGCCTAGTCACCCCTAATAATAAGGTAGGCTCTGAGCCCCTCGGTGGGGACGTATAGTGAGCTAATGATGATGATGATGATGACATACATGTATTTTTAATAATATACCACATTCTAGTTAGTTGTGACGTCACAGATTAATTTCTGAATATTTGTTTTAGTATATATTTCCACTTAGTAATGGTCCACTGGGGACACGCCGCACGATCAAATACGTTTTTAATAACCTTTGTAAATAACTAATATACAAAACTATTCAGTCTGCGGATTAAAAAACAAACAATTATAAATGCATTATTTTAAAGTCTACTCATTGTTAATTTAAATTATTGTAACGCATTAGAACAATAGTGCAATTATTAAAAAATCCTCTAATGAGAAACGTTTGTATAGATTTTAGTATGATAGTAATAACGAACGAAATACCAACCCTTCTCTTATCCTAATTGTAATTAGTCAAGCAGTTTTTATATGTTCAAGGAGTTTCAATATGTTTTAGCGTCAAAGCCATTAGAAAAAAAGAAAAAGAAATTGAATTATGAAATAGAACACGTTTTACTCTTCCGTTGCTCACTTATCTTTTGTACGCCCTATTCACAATGGTCATCCTTATATTTTTCTTATTAATCATGCATTTCATTTTGAATAGTAACATGCAGTAATGTTTTCACGTCGTTATTTTTAACGAAATCAAATTAAAACCGGCAATTTAAGAGATCGGTTACGTTACGAAACTTTCACGAACAGTCTTTATTAAAAACAAAGTTATGCATTTCTCTTGTGTGTGGAATTCTTAATATTTTAATTGTGAAGAATTTTTTTTATGTGATCTACCTTAGCGTTATAATTGTTCTATTGTTTTTTTGTGCAGCCATAATTATAATTCTTTATGCCACAGTTTATTATATTATTTATATAGTCTGTAATGTTGCTAATTAATTTCAATAGATTTAAACAAATGAATTACTATTTCGTTCTATTTTCTTGCTTTTTTATTAATTCTTTAATAGCAACGAATTATCAGAAACTAAAGTAGATAATGGTGTCAGTTTTTTTTTTATGTTATAGTTCTAGGCAATACAAAATAATACATTTTGAATTCTCAGATTTATATTTATAGTTGGTAGTTAATAAACATAGTATTGTTAACGATTTCAGAATGCTTCTAAACGTCGGCTTCCATTGCATGACACCCGTACAAAAGCTTCCCTTTTTTTTTAAAGAGAATAATAAAGGGGTAAATATAGGAATATGAAAGTATGGGAACTGTACATCATTGTACAATATTTCTCTTTCTACACAGTTGCTATTTATGTTATCAATTTTTCTCTTATTTTGTACATCAAAGGTTCGGAAAACGGCATTCGTTTTGACCTTGCGAACTCCGCTCTGATAGCTCAGTAATGGATTTTAAATTGTAACGATGTCTCCTTTGATTGGCTTTATTAGTGGTCGCAGCGCGCGCCGGCTCTGACGCTTAACCTTTTTGAAAGAGGACATTTCGCGTTCCTTACTCGATTGCGGTCAGATTCATTTTTCAATTAAATGTCATTAGTTTAATGAATTAATTTTTAATGAATCTCAGTGTAACCAAGTTCTATTTCTAGATTTTTGTATTCACATATGTACTTTATATAATTACTAGCTCCGCCCGCCGTTTTGCCCGTGAAATTAAATAAATTCAGTATGTCGTTTACAAGTTCTTCCAGACTATGTTCTACAGCTCGTTTAACAGTTTTCATTATACATAATAATAAACAGACATCCATATAAACTTTCGCAGTTATATTATTAGTGAGATATTTCACGAGTCGACGTATAATGGAGCCGTTTCAATAATTACCTGACTACATACAATTCGTCAAAGCAAATTACAAACAGGCCTAATTCACGATCGTTCGATAACATAAGAAATTAAGGTAAAAACACATTGTTTTATTTACAGGTTGGTACTAATCGCTCTGGTAGTAGAAGTGCTCATCCCGATATCATGGCAGTGCTCGAGCGAGGGCTGGTCGGGCGGCGCCTTCGTGCGGCTGTACCTGTGCGGCACCCTGGCGCTGCAGGCAGCACTCCTCGTCCTCCTGGGCGTGCTCGCGCTGCACTCCGCCAAGGGCACCATCACGGACGTGGACTCAAGGAAGATGGTCGCGCCTTTATTATTATTAAAGTAAGTATTTATTCCTGTCTACAGTGTTGTCGCGTCACTGACTGATATTGTCACTTGTTGACTATGGATATATTAAAAAAAAAGATTTATTGTTTATGTAAATACAAATATGGTTTTAAGAAATCTGCGATAGTGAAGTGTGTTATATGACAACGTTCACATCGGTCATCAGTAAAATGATATTGCATGATCAAATTTATATAATCTGTATGGATAATATTAAATTAAGTTATCTATGGAAACAAATCCCTAAAGTGTTCATAAAGGCACGTATTCAATTTTCAAACTCAAACCGTTTCGGATCCCTTCAATTAAACTTTGACATTTACGAAAGACATTTTGTACATAAATGACACGGATGCCTTATTTAACGTAATATAACTGACATGGCGAAGTTAAAGAAATTATTTTTAGACCACCGCTTTTTTATACTAGTAGATTTTTCTTCATTAACTAATAATTCCGAAACTCTAGGCTTGTGTTAGAATATGGTTTACATAAAATGGCGGGAATCGAACTCTTAACCACGAGCCGCACCTTTAGCTTATAGACGATTATTGCTTCAAAAATGATTACATTTAAAAAAGAATAACCTAAAAATATACGAGGTCATTAAGTTATTAAATGTGTAGTTAAATGGTATTGTTAGTTACAGTTGCGAATTCGTGAGCATGAATATAATAGATTTAAACAACTGTCACATTGATGTTTTGTTTGCAGGGTTTTATTGGTGTTGCCAGAAATAGCATTAAACGTGATGGGCACGATGTGGATGTTCTGCGAAGTTATTGAGTGTTCCGTCACGGACAAGTTTTCAAGTATAGTAATACAAAGTAAGTGGATTATTACAAATTAATGTTTTTTTTTAATACTAGACTTTCTTTCTACACTCTTTTGTTTTGATTCATTGTGTTCTAGGTATAGTGCTTTTTAATTGGGTGCAATTAGCACTCACAATATTCGGCCTGTTCATGGTGTTCGACCCCCTGGGGTCGGTGAACTACGACGACATGCAGGACACGCCGAACCAAGCCAGGCACCACAAGAAGGTGACAGGCTTGTGGTCCAGAAGGTTCCGATGGGCGTTCTGTTGGCTGAAGAGAGACGAACACGGGAAAGAGGCTTTTCAACAAGTTGCAGGTGTTTGTTACACTTATTGTTTACTTTGTATTAGCAGCATGAATGACTAAAATATCGGCTTATTGTTACCTAACGTTTAAAACGGATCTTTCTTTGCTATTTTCCTAAATGAAGATTTGCGAAGCGGACATATACGTTGCGGTATAATTATACAAATAAAAAATTAATTATGAGTAGTGAGATAATGATTATAATAATAAAAGAGCAAAAGTTTATCGCGTTCAAGTATGAACACGAGACCTTGACACCGAAGATCATAAGAAGTCGGCCGCCCGTCCAGCCCACCTCACCCATGTCACCTCGGAAATATTTTGATATCTGAAATAGACTCCGAGATTGTTTTCGGGTCAACGGTTCGTTTACTAACTGGGTTAGCATTCACAAAAGAAAAACAAAACAACGAAAAATAACTTACATTTTGGTCGAAAAGTTTCCATCAATATCCTTATTTTGTTTCAGCTCTACTCAGCGCATTATTCAGGTCGACTGACCTTGTTCCGTCGGACGTGGTGGCCGGATGTGTCCTCTTGAGGGTGCGACAGAAACGTGAAACTCGAGAGATGAGACGTATCCAAATGCTGAACGACGAGGAACCTATCTACACGACGGACATCAATAAGATATTCTCTGAAACCCCGCCCTGGATGAACCTTGAAGATGCGCTGCATTATCTGAGGCTGTCTATAGCGGCGTACGGCTGGCCTTACGTATTATATCGGCATTGCTTCACCGGATTCTGCAAACTTGCCAAGCACTTGACGTGTTGTTGCTGTCGGTATGTACGTCATTGGTAACCTTTCCACTAGACTGCTGCCGAATTGTTGCTCGATGCTTTTATTTAAAGAACAAGATGTTCGAAATTCAAAATCTTTGAAGTGAGGCTTGGCAACAGATAAAAAAAATCGAAAAGAGCAGATTTAAAAATGACAAATTCACACTAAGGGACTGCTTAATTTTCACAATGCTTAATTAAAATGTGTATCGCAGGCCAAAGAACTCGATAGTAACGGACGACAACTGCTGCTTGTGCCACTTCGCGGGCGTCAAGTACATGTCCAAGCTGTCCGCCGACGACATCATCTTTGCCTCCTTCAACAATCGCGTCTTTGAAGTAAGTCGGCTTATCGTGTAAACAAAACAACAGATATGTATAAGACAGCGAGAGATATAAGAGACTGCTTGAAAGAGTTCATATTCATATTTCATTTGTATAACATCCCTTTATTGCATTATTTTTGTCGTCTCCTTAACAATCTGATATTTATTAACATGGAAGAAGACCGCCTATACCCCCCGACTCCCCATATCCTGACTTGTTAGTCTAGGGTATAATGTTTTTCTCATATGTTGTAAGCTTTTTCAGGATTTACTAAATTTCTATAGTGATGTCATCACTTTGTGTCATACCCGAGACCAGTCAATCGGGTTCAGTGGTGGTTTAAATTAAATCCTAGTTTAATTCAATGTTTTTTAATATTGCAGCTTCCATTTTGCGTGATAGCGGACCACGAGCGAGAGAGCATTGTGGTCGCAGTACGGGGCTCCATATCTTTGAGAGATATATTCACGGACTTCACAGCTGGTTCCGAGAAGTTCGAAGCTGATGGTAAGGAAATATGATAACCCAAGCAATATTAGTTGCAAGTCAAGAGAGTCACAAAAAGAAAAGTTTAGATGGCCCTGGTTAATACATACATTAGTTTAGTTTAGCTTCGAGGATAATTACTTAAGGTCTAATCTATCATAATAGGGTTGCCGGAGGAGACAGCCGCCCACAAGGGTATGTCGATGGGCGCCGCCAAGATGTTAAGACGACTCATGCCTGTACTCGACCGAGCCTTCCAGCAGTACCCACATTACGACCTCGTGCTTACAGGTACACTGACCCGCGGCATCACACGAAACTATGCTTACTAGCTGTAATAATACTAAGATTGTAGATTGTAAATATTTTCTGTATGTTCAGGTCATAGTCTAGGAGCTGGGGTAGCGGTATTAGTAGCCTTAAAACTAAGGCCCCGATATCCACATCTGAAAGTGTTCGCATTTTCAACGCCGGGTAAGCATTACGTTTTTTTTATACTATTACATTTTTTACTTACATTATTATATTCTTAATTAACTTATTTATTCGATCAAAATGTATAATTCCGTTACGTTTTTTTACTTATAATATTAACATATATTTTAATTGATAAAAAAACTGTGATATACCTCTTCCGAATTCGCATCCATTTTTATTTCTAAAACTTTGAACACTAACAAAGTTTTTCCAAGTTTAACTTCGCCGTGGATGCAAGTTAACTCACTTCTGTAGTTGTTAATGTGACTTAGTGCTGCAATATAAATATCTATCAGCTGATTTCTGACAAGTACAGTGTATCTCCATGGTAACTCGACTATACTACCATCGTACTCCTTTTTGAAGGTAAACACAATGTCAGGGAGTAACACAGACAGAGTATTTCCAGCGGGACTAATAAGTCGCGAGGCGGCGCGGTTCACGGAGAGCTTCGTGCTGACGATAGGCGTGGGCGACGACCTCGTGATGCGGCTGAGCGTTCACAGCATAGAGAACCTGCGCACCAAGGTCATACAGACCATACACGCTACTAAACTGCCCAAGGTAACGTGGAATGTACGGCAAGAACTTTGGCCAAGTAAATCCCAAAATTCGGCTTCACTAGTGTTGTACTTCCGATATCTTACAAAGCAAATAAAATGAAACAAATTGTACCTCATCAGTATCGTTATATAAACTACTGGCTGTTCTCACTTAATAAATTTGTCCAATTTACTTACCCACTAAGTTGAACATCCTGATAATATATAGCCTAAAACTTGACGCAAGAGTAGGGTTATTTCTACAGAAAGAATTATTGAAATCAGTCCCGTGGTTGTTAAGGTCATACATAACAAAGTTAAAAAAGTTAGCGTTTTATATAATAGTAGAAGTACAAATAAGTTTATTCGCAGTATCGTATAATGCTGAACGGGTTCGGGTACGCGCTGTTCGGCGTGCCGGCGCGCGACCTGGAGTCGACGTGGCGGCGGCCGGAGGAGCTGGAGGCGCACGCGGCCGACGACAGTGACGCGCTGCTGACGCAGGGCGTGTCCACCGTGAGTGCTGTCAGTTCAACATTTTCTACTAGATGCCGTGTGCTGTGTGCTGTGTGCCGTGTGCCGTGACGTGTCGCCTGGGTGTTCGTCATCGCTTCCTTTTTTCATTGGCATGGTGCTTTTTTGTGTAAATATTTCGTGACAAGTTGAATGATTATAATAATTAATACACGTCTCTTAATATTTAATTTTCTATTAAACAACGCTGATTAGTAACGAAAAATATTTGACTGAGTGATATATTATTTGTTTTGTCACGAAATATCTTTACATTTTGGAGGTAGGTGTTGCATTGTCTTTAATTTTATATTTGAATTTTATTTCAACTCATTTATTGTCATTACTCGCATTAGTGCGTATTGTACAGTGTAAAATAATGTTTAATTTTAACAAAACGAATTGAATAATGCAATGAGAGCCTAGAAGTAGTCTATCATTGCGGAAGGCCAATAGCTTTGCAAACTTGAAACACAAAGTAGCTCTTCGAAAAAAATAGTTGTATATTTTTTCTTCTTTGTAAATTTTTATTCCGTTGTAAAATGTCCAGTGTTCGATTTGTGATTATTATATGATTGTTTCAATATTTATATCCATCATGGTTTTTATTTTCGGTTGTAATTAATATCATGTTCATGTCGCAAAATAACCATTTGTACAAAGGTGTTTGTTTTTGTAGTGTGTGACGTTTGTGTAAAATGTATTAGTTCTATTGAGTATTTAGCTAATATTGTTTGCCTTATTCCAATTATGCCAAAACATGACATATTCAGTTCTCTACTGGCTACATAGACAGGATTCCTTAAGTGTTTTGAATATCAATACATAACAACACATTGATTAAATCTATCAAACTTTTCGAATGATGTCGCCACTATCGAATATTAAGACTCCTGATTGGTTGACAG
Source organism: Papilio gigon (assembly GCA_027563995.1). Lineage (NCBI taxonomy): Eukaryota > Metazoa > Arthropoda > Insecta > Lepidoptera > Papilionidae > Papilio > Papilio gigon. The sequence continues at coordinate 5,898,155 of JAODUI010000027.1, forward strand.
TTCCTAATTCCGCCATTATGCATTTTGTTTAGGCTATAAATGAATTTGAATGAACAGGAGGCGGCGCTAGTGTCTCGGAACGTGTTCGCGCGGCGGTTCTCATCTGCACGGCTTTTCACCGCGGGCCGCATCCTGCACATTGTGAGACGGAAGCGCATGGGCATCGAAAAGTAAGAATTCATTTATCAAGTTTTAAGTACGTAATTATAATAGAGTCAACCTACACGTGATGTTCAATATTTATGCATTATTATTTGTCTATTCGCTAAAGAATTATATTGCATGTAATGGTTGCAATTTTCCATGTCTTATCAAAGGAACGAAGCTGATGAAGCAAGGTAAATAATATAAAGTATATGCGTGATGGGATAAATCTCTTTATTAACACTCAGAGTCCTAGTTTGACTGACTGATGTCAGTAGTGGTGGTAATGGAGCTTCGAAGAAAAATTAAGAAAGTGCTTAACTTACTATTAAACGACTCTGAGTTAGTTTTTTTTTGTTTAGTTGCTACTGTTTGCCTTTAAGAGGCATTTACAGTCTCACCAGGCTTGAGGTGGCCGGGTGCAGAGGGCGCTTAGCCTAAACCTCGATTAAGAGGAACTAAGCTCGAGGGCTCCCTCAAGAACCTCGGCTCGGGCTGGTACTCCGACTGAGTCAGTGTGTGAATGTTTCAAGTTGTTAACTTGATTGACAGGAAGGTGCGCACGCAGGAGCCTACGTACGAGATGAGGTGGGCGTGCGCGGAGGACTTCATGGAGCTGCAGGTGATGCCGCGCATGCTGCTCGACCACTTGCCCGAGAACGTGCACCGCACCATGCAGACCGTGCTCGAGGAGAAGCACTCCTACAGGGTCACGCATGTCGTGTAACCATTTAGAAGTATACGTTGAAATTTAAAACAAGATTCCACAGCCGCGGGTGACTCTTGATACAACTGTATAACATATTTTGTTTTTTTTTTAAATAGGGCCGAATTCCATTACTACTTTTATTAAAACATATTGTTGTCTATGTTCTAAGGCAACGAGCGACCACAGATACAGAATGACAGATGCCAATGTATGTACAGGTCTACAATGCGATTTAATTAATCAGATTTTATTACGTTGACGAAGATTATTTTAAGAGACATTAGAATTAAAACAACTATCAAATCTCTATAATTTGAGCTGATGCATGACAGTCGGAAGCAATATCGGTTGACATTTTGAGAATCTTTTGTAAATAATTTGATATTAATTAGTTAAATTGTAAATATAGTAAGTGACGACCTTCCTGTAGGAGTCAATATTCATGATGTGAGTGATGTACAAAGACTGTGATGAAGTTAAGTATGACAACTGTTGAATAAGTGAAATGTTTATGGATGTTTGATAAATCTCTATATAGTCTGTGGTGAATCTTTATTTTTAATCTGTGTAAATATAAGATAAGTTGACGAATACGTTGGAGTTTCAAAGGAACTGTGACGGCCTTTTAGTTAAATTCTAATATTGTGATGTTAGTTCTTTCGTGTATCCGACATGCTTTGCTGTGAAATAATTCATCTAATGAAAGGAACTCGTTAACTATGTCTATAACAGTGCGCTTTGCAGTTTCCTTGCCTTATTATATTGGATTCCAATTAAAAGCCTAATTTAATTTGTGCTAAAACGTAAACTCCTTAATTTCTGATAAGACACTTTTTCTCGCATAAATATATAGCATTAACTACCCTTTATAATGTCACTTCACTTTATCCGATAATTTTCACGAATTACCCTAAAATTTGTGTCATGGAATCTCCAATGGAATGAAATCCGTTGAAACGGATATAACCGAAAAAAAATATTTTTAATGGTTTCTCTAAAAGAGTAAAGGGGAAGACAATATATTTTGGTTTGTTAGTCGTAAAACAGATAATAAAAAAAACAATATTGAAAAAGCGCACTGGTATACATAGCTATAAATAATTATTTTGCTCAATTAAGAAAGCAATTTACGTATTAACCATCATCATTTTGTATAAGAATCTTGCAATATTAAGTATTGTGAAAATACTGTTAAGTACAATAACTAGTGTAGAATAGGATACCGCGTTACCGGAGTCAATTATTGTAGGAAATACAAATTAATATAACAATAATTTGTAGGTTACATATTTTCCATCCTACAAACAACATAATAATAGTGCAATGGAGAGATTTTCAAATATTTTGACAGCTCGAAACATCGTACCAGTCGCTGTGCAGAACATAACGTAGCGGGGTGTATGGGGATGCGAGAGGACATTGCCTGCGAATGACATTGAGCCGCCAAGATATTTGGAAAGACGTATTTTATAACCTTATCTTTACCGTGTGTCCATTTTTTTTAATTATAAATATTTAAAGATTAATAACACTGGAATTGGAGCTTATTTAAAATTATGACATGATTTTAATCACAGTCTGTCGGACTGGACGGAAGTAAGTTATTTTTAATCGGATAGAATTCTATCATTTCCTTTCAATATGGATGCCACGATCATATTGGACACACGAATCCATTTTGTATATCTAATCTCGGGAACAATAAGCGATTAAAATAAATTCATACAATTTAATTCCATTTTTACATTTTACCGGTACAATACATTTTTGTTTTCAATGTTTATTTCTTATTCATTTACTGTTGTTTACATTTATTTATTGAAATACGTGATTTTATTTAAATATTTATCTATTGAAAGTTTGTAATTTACCGTTTAAATATGTAATGAACATTCCAAGTTATTTTCTATTTCTCTTGAGATCGTGTAGGTGGTGTTCGCGTACGAATGTTTTGGCTACTTTATTTTTGTTATTTATATTTATTAAGCCTGCATCTAAAATAAAATATCGGGTCAACTGTCAACTTTAATAAATCACACGATTTTTTGTATCAGACATAAAAGTAAATTGAACCGGTTATTTTAAAAGTGTTTCAGTTTTTTTTTTGACACATAAGTTCCAGAGTCAACAAAATGCACGAACCGTTTACTTTTAAAAGTGACCTAACTCCTAAGATAAGTCAGAGGCGAGCTGATTGTATCCTATAGCAGCAGCTCGCCCCTGGCTGGGACATTGTTAATAATTTGAACCTAGCGATTAAGACATTTGTAAGACTTTTTGTGGAACAGATGAATATACGGCCTGCCCGGGAGGGTTTACTCCCGGGGGGAAAATAAAAAAAAAACTTCTAAGATAAATGGATGTAGGCCACTTACAAAATAAGCGGTTCAATTGTATTCTTGATACAAAAAGGTCGAAGTTATGTTGTGGTGGTCTAGGACGAAGATTTAAGATTTGTTGATGTACTTTCTCTCCGATAGAGGCGCCCCAGAGTTTATACGCACTTTCTCGCAAATTTTCGTCTCAGCCTACCTTGATTCAAAGATGCTTGTTGTTTACTAATACAAATATTGTGGCTGTAAATCACTATTATAGATGACAAAATAGACTTGAAATATTAAAAAGTTTATCTTTGGGTTCCTTTAATTTTTGGAAGCGCCTAAAATATTTTGAAGGTTATTTTATTTTTTAATTATTTATTGATGTTTTGTTAATTTTTTTAAATCATGAAAAGATATTATTGTACAGTTTAATACTACGTAATATGTAACCAGTATTTTGTAAACTATGAAACTGGTACTTAATTTCTTAAAAAATCGTAACGCAAACAAAATTTGCGTTCGAGTATTAGAAGAACTTCGTTCTTTCTACCTGTACCCTAAATTAGGGCTTTATAATCTCTATGTACAGACGATAGCCAATGTCTTGTGTTGGGTTTATGTTAATTTATATTAAAATGTATTTTATGAGAATTTGTTCATTTTACATTCCTATATTCAAAAATTACTCAACTAAGGTATTAGCTTACCGGCTAAGTTTACCGGTAGGTAAATTTCAATTTAAACACTTAGAAACTTTCCAAAAAAATCCATTGACTATCCATATTTACATTTTGAACAAAACTACAGAGCAGAATGCAATATTAAAACAAGAAAAATGAGGCTTATAAATGACGAAGTACTAAAAAAAAATCAACGATGTTAGGTATTTAAACAATTAACTACTAACTGTTTTACTCTATGACCACATCAAAGATTAATTAATTGGAATGTCAAAGAGTAAAGAAGTATTAAAACACAAACGTATATATTATCAGATTTATTATAACAAGTTATAAAAATACAGTCCTCAGTCCGTTCAAGATAATATCACAGCGCGTACTTAAATATAACCGCAATATAATAGAGAATACATCACATGCAACAATTCATCGATTAATTATAAAGCAAAAATATTTGATTGATAAATAAAATATGTAATAGTTCAAAATAAAAATCGCATTTTTTGAGTTACAACTACACGAAGGTGCCAACGATTTTTATTACTAATTAGAACTAAGATAACAACGCTTTGGGATGCAATATATAAGAAAGTTGATTACAGTGAGATCTAGTCTGATGCAGCGGTACAAAAAATTATCTCATTAAATTTCTGAGCTCTGTCATAGCCGCTTGGGAGACGGCTGTTCTCTTTTTCTCCGATTTGTACCTTTGAACAAAATTAAAAATCATTGCCACTCCAAAGTCGCCGGAGTCGCCTTAAGTGACCACTTAACAACTATGGTTAAAGGCAGTGTAAGGATTTTACTACATTATTCAGTCGATTGAGTTAATAACAGCGACATTTAGTGTAGTTTTATGCACACTTCTTAAGCAGCCATTAAATGACTCTGAGTGCGTTATCGATCTGTAACTATTACCATGGCTTTTATTGTAATTAATTTAATAGTTATACCTGTTAATGAAGTCGTGCGCGACGTCGGGCCTGTAGGCGGCCATGTCGCGCAGGTAGGCTTGGTCGTTGGCGAGCGCGCGGCGGTACGCCAGCTCGCGCCAGGCGCCGCCGCCGCGCCCGCTCAGCAGCACCAGCCCCTCCATGAAACTGAACCACAACACAATACATACAATACCAACAATTTAATAGTGAACATGTCAAAATCGACTACAATTTTTATGCCATTAAGAAAAGCAAGGTTAACCAATGGCATTGAATTAGTTAAGGGGCTATCGATCACATGGTTATCGGTTCAAATCTCTTTTTTTACTATTGTTAAATAAACTTGTGAAGGCTTAAATTTGATAAGAAAGCTTTAAGCGCTGTAGGAATATTCATTTCCAAATATGATTGAAAGCATATTTTATTATTACTTAATTTTTAATATAAACTGATCCAGTGCTTTATGATTTTTTTTCTGGTAAACTGTACTATCTTTAAAAAAAATCCTTACCTCAAATAGTCACTGACTAAATTATACATTTGTTCCGGGGTCCTGTTCAGTATGAGTCTGGTGGGGGAGGCGTTCAGTAGCGACATCTGCAGGGCGATCTGCTGCGCGAGAGTCGCCATCTCCCCTGCGAACCCCGTACATCCCCCCTGCAGGTACAGCTCCGCAGCATCCGTACAGTGATTCAAGGCAGTATCCAGTAGCGTTCTAGTAGAAACATTATCATGTATCATCAGCCAAGTTGGTTGTGTCTTCTTAGGGCGCGCTTCGTCCGCTATCCTTTCTAAGTCATCGATGAGGTTGAGAGCTTGTCGTCTCTTGACGTCGGCGGCTTCAGCGTACATGTTGAAGTGCAGCGCGACCATGATGTATGCGTCGGTGTCCCCGGGGCAGTGCGTCCTCAGGAAGTCGAGCAGGCCGTGCTTGAAGGCGGCGATCCTGTCCGCCTGCTGGCCCAGCATGTAGTCGAACTGGCCGAGGAGGTACTCGAACTGATGATTGTCGCGTAGAGCCTGGTATTTAACCAAAATAAATGAGATAAGAATTAACTGATCATAAAAACTTGAAATATAGAAATGACAATTTTGGCATATGATATTCAAATTCTTAGTAATGTAAATTCTACTATTAGTACAGCATTGCAAGAATATTATGCCAGACGTGTCATGAGAGAAAATGAAGAAATTGGAAGACTTCTACGATGTCACATTTTGACTTCTAACAAACATCCTAACCTGGAATATATATGCGCACTCGGTGTACCGCGCGAGGCCGGTCAGCAGGCGCACCATGAGGCGCCAGGAGCGCGCGGCCAGCAGACGCGCCGCCAGCGCCTGCGCAGACCGCAGCGTCACCGCCACGCCCTCCGTGTCGCACGCGCCGGAGAAGCACTCGTGAGCCAGCACCAGCAGCTCGATGCAGATTATATTCACCTACATATAATGATAACAAAATTATTTTTCGACTAAACGACTAGCACATTTTAAGCAAATGCTGTCGAGATTTATCGTTTATCGCTTAATGGAAAAAGGGCTTTATAAAAAATCATATAATCATTACCGAATATCTAAGACACTAGTGAAAATGGTTTAGTACATTACATAAATGGATTTAGAGAAATTAATCGTAAAAATTCATTTAAATTCAATTTGTCCAACAATTAATGTTAAGTTGATTTAACTTTGTTAAAATTTATCGTAATTAAAAGGAAATCCTTGTAATTATTACATCTGAATATGAGAAAAAGCTTTCAAACAATTTAAACGTACCTGTTTCGTTGACAATTTGGCGCCTTTAGTTATCTTTCTTATGTTAGATTTAACTTCGTATCTGACGTGGACGTTGCTCCTAGATATCGCGTCGAACAGATTCCTCCTCGTGTCCCTCGTCAGCTTGTTGCCCACCGTGTACACCGTCGACACTGAGTACACTGACTCGGTTTCAGCGGACAGCAGAGTTCCATCTTCAGTCAAAATCGATTCCACCTCATCATTCTCAACGTGCTGGTATTCTTCGTCTATTAGAGTTTCCAAATCTAAGCAACTGTCGTCTAGAGTGTTCTCTGGTATTTTAAATGTGGTCGTAGCTTTATATATCTTTTGGAAAGCTATCAAATGATCGAGAATAAGCCTTCCAATGTGACTGCAAGCCTCCGGTCTCATGTTCAGGAACATTTCGATGTCGGAGTTCAGAATAAATCCCCACAACGTGTACTGGAAGTGCTCCTTTTGTCTGAACGTGGATGTCTTCACTAGATGTGGCGATATTATTGCGCCTACCATCTCCAAGCAGAGGTATTCAGCAACCTGTTTTTAACGTTACTTACTAAAGATCCTTGTCATTTAACAATTAGTAAAAACAAAATTAAAAAGTTTGTAATTAGAACTTTTTTGTAATAAATATTATTAATTAACTAAGATTTGTTCTACCACTCCAACTAAGCTATAGGCTTGTGCTGGGATATGGTTTACGACAAACAAATGGCGGGATTCGAACTCACGATCATGTGATGGGTTATCCGTACCCATTAACCATTGGGGTAATGGCGCTTAGTAGTGTAATTATTGCAGTTTACTTTAAAACCTCATTACTTTGAACGAGCTCACCTGTTTGGTGGGTACATTGAAAGTCCGGAAGACGAGATTGGCCAGCGACATGCGCGCCCTGCCGCTCACCAGGTTGATAAAGTCGACCGGAGTACATTCGTATTTCAACACGAACGTGTATTCGCGTCCTATTTGTAATGCTATTCGGAAATAACTTGCAATCTAGAAAAACAAAAGTCACAATTAGAAAAATGTTCTGTGAGAAACGGAGAAACTGCGGACGTCTATAACATTTTGTATAGCACATCCTCTTTGATCCTTCTTACGGTACTCATAAGGGTAATGTAGACACGCTACCTGTTTAGCGAGGGACAGCCCGCTCCTCACTGCGAGGGCGTCCAGTGCGGCCAGACGGTCGGCGTCCTCGCGCGCGGCCAGCTGCGGCACCGCGCCCGCCTCTTGCCGCTCCTGGATTACCACCAGCTCCTCGAAACTGGTCTCCGACGTCTCCGATACTGGACGCAGTTAACACGATCAATACCGCTACTAAAGTGAACTCTCAACTAGCAGGACAAGTCGGTGAAAGTGTTAAAAAAGTAACATATGTGCCATTTCCTTAAAATTATAGGTGATATTATGATACAAAAAAAGGAGAACGACGTGTTCTGTGAAATAAAAAAAAAATACTTTTTACTATAAACATACCCGTAAGTTTATTTTGTAGAGGTGATGATATGACCAGACGAAGTTCTTGCGGCAGCTCGTACGGCGAGCAGGTGCCCTCGGCGAGCCGCAGGCACGTCCTCATTATCTGCACAGGACAGGCGGGAGTCCTGTACAGGTACTCCGGAGGAGTGTCGTACAGAGCTGATAAACGAAACGCTTCAACTAGCAACCTCAGCTCCAGTAATTGATTCACCACTTTCCTCCAACAGTCTATTAACTCCGACTCTTCTAGAACTACCACATCTTCTATATTCCCTACATCAGATTCTACTTCTATTTGGTGCAGAGTGACCGAGAACCTTTTATTAGTGTTCATTTGTCCTATACTTCGGGATAAAGCCTTATCTTTCTGTCCCGTTAGTACGAAATACAAGAGACACTGGTAGCTATTGAGGAATACATTGTCCTGGTTTTCCACGCTGAAGTAAGCGTGCCACATAGAATGTTCTATTTCTTCTCGCCTTCTCCCGTACTCATGGTTCTCTTCGAACCAGCTCATTATTATCCTGTACGAATAAAACTTCTGTATTGGGTCAGTTATGACCGCGGCGCGTCTGGTGAGGAAGTCTGTTGCAGCGGTAAAGGTGACTGCCGCTTTCTTGAATGCTTCGCTGGACTCTGCTATGAATGTTGTCAAGTTTTTGTCATCGATTTCAGTTTCTTTCATATGTAACATTTCGAATTTATGTTGCCATTCAACTTGCAGTATATCGTTTACGGGTAGTGCAGCTAATTTTGCAATTTTTAATGCCACGTCGTAATTTCTGTTGTCCGTGTACATCTTTATGCACTCCGCGAGGTAATTGTCACTGTCGTCTCTCAACATCTTTTGTATATTCACGACGAGTGATGTTTGCATTGATATCTGTATTATTTCGAAGAGAGTCTTGAAATTTGGTGTTGGCACTGAAAATAAACTGGATTAACAAGTTGCACTGAGTTTAGTTTGCATACTGCGGACTGGCTACATCCAGCACTGGGCTGGAAAAGGTTGACGATGATGAAAGTTTCGAGGGAATAATAACAACAGTAGGGTAGGCTCCAAGCCCCCTTAGTAGGAATGTAGTGAGCTGGTGATGATGACAGATAGATACTCAGTATCATGGTATCTCCTGAACAGTTTAATAGTTCTTGCTGTATTTTGGAATAGGTGTAGAACAGTTTGGATAAACACATAGGCTATTAATTACGGTTTTTTTTTATTTTAACAAATCTTACCCATCAGTCCTCTTTCAAACTGTGCATCAGATAAACACCGGAGGAACTCCCTCTGATGGTACGCACTGTCGAAGCTGTAGCTGAGCGCAATCTTTACTAATTCGACTGCGATCTTCTGCAACATTTCTTTGGACATGTGCCACGGCATGCCGGCGGACTCGGAGCTGTACTTGCGTTGGCACTGCTGCAGAAAATTCCCGAGGATTCTGGAAGTTTCCATATCGAAGGAACGCAGACGGATGCAACGGTGCAGGAACGTTGTTAGCAGTGTCAGAGGACTATCCTGAAACAACATTAACAAGGTAATTTTAAGGATTATTGTTTAATAGTTGTGTTAATATAAAAACAAACACAAATATATCTTACCGACATAAATACAAGCATTGATTCCTGTAGAGTGGCGATGTAGCCTTCGACGAGACACACTTCAGCGACGACGAGGAACTGTTCGCGCAACGGACGGTGGGAGATCTTGGCCTGCAGGGCCTCCCGGGTGCGCTCCGACAGACCTATAGATGCCAGGACCCATTGCGCCCACACCACATCTATAGCATTTGGCTGTAAACATAAGAAAAAATACTTTTCCTTCAAGATTTTTCAGATGGTGGAAATTTTTGGAGGTCTCTACTTAGGTCTTTAAGTTTACAATGATACATGTAGCAGATTAATAATGCCGGGGAAAGCAATAATAAGATACTGTACCTCGTAACAGCTGGCGATGAGGACTAGCAGAGGTTCCCTGCAGAGGTCGGCGGCCCGCAGCAGCGCGGCCGGCGGGTCCTCGGGCCCGTGGCAGGCCGCCGCCACCTCCCACAGCTCGCGTCCCATGTACCAACTCAATGGAAACTCGAATGACACCGTTTGAGTGGGACTCTATAATATAGCACCTTTTTAACTAAGCAGGCTTAAACATTACAATAATACAAATGTTAATAATTTCATACTATGTTAATAATCCTTCAGAACTTTAAGCTACTAAGAAAATATGTACTTTCGTAAACTATGTATAACTATTTCGTAAAACATATATGTTGTGATTGTGTTTAAAGAAATAATATATGGTAAGATAACATGATGAAATCAACTGACCACTTCCATAGAATTGAGCCTAGAGAATCTTCTTTGATTGTTATTTGATACTGATTTGAAATCTTTGTCATCTTCATTACTTTTGTGTAGCATTATGTACTTCAAATGTTCGGCGTATGATTGCTTCTCAAAGTCTTGAGACAGTTGCAGCATCTGCGATAGGGGGTACCTGAACACATCACCGAAAAGTAGAAAGTTAAACCAGGAGTTGTTCCTAACAAACTCCTTAAGCTGAAGTTCTGGTAACGGCAAGTTATGGAGTATTGCAAACTTAACCATCGTTTGAGATTCATACAAGACTAGAGTCATATCTAACTCATCAGACTGCATCTGTCTCAATTTGTTTATAGTAATTTCTTCTAAATATTGCAAAATCTCTTTAGCAGCTTGATCATTACTCTGCATGAGTTTCGACATGTATTCATTGACAACTTTGTTCGCTTTCTCTTCTGAGAAATTTTTGTTCACCATCAAATGTTGCTTTATCATTTTAGCTGCGGACATGTGGACTCTACATCTGGAGGGATTGCATCCAATCATTGCTACGAAGGAGACCGCACAGGCCGCCATCGCTGGGTCCGACCAATTCTGCAGAGCTAAAGCGTGAGCTTCACAGCATGCACTCTTAATACTCTTCTCTTGCAACCTGTTGTACGTCTGATATTGTTGAGCCACGAACGCCTGACTCGCATTGCACGGTCGGTATTGTTTTAAATAGTACACATGATTTAATTTAGCGACATATCCATATCGTTTAATTAGTTTCTCATTTTCAAAATCCGGCATATCAACCGATCTCTGAGATAAAGTCTTAATACCACCTCTTACGTCCACATCGCTGGACAAAAGGCTTCCCAAACTGCGCCTGTCAGACTTTTCAGCTAGTACACTTTTCGTGTTCTGATTAATTAATTGAAATTCAAATATTTTGGAGACATCCAAACCACGATACCCTGAGAGCAGTTGATAAACATTCACATCTTTGGAATCATACATTTGATAACCACCAGCAAATTTCTTATAAACATTGTATAAATGGGGAAGTTTATGTTTGTAGCCTTTGTTTGTCAATTTGAAATCTTTGAATTGTAGATTATCGAGCTTTGAAAATATGTCAAATAGATTTGCATCATCTTCAAGTAGTATCATGCCTAGAACTAAGTGAGGATTGTTCGATATATAATTGTCAATGTCCTCTTTGGCTATTTGCTGGCATGTTTTATAAACAGGCACCACATGGCTCTGTCTGTCCGATGTCTGTTCAATGCTCTTAAATAGTAACCACAACTCGATGCAGTCTTTAGCTTCCTGTTCAACTTCCGATAGATCAGTATTTAGTATGTGTCCCTCAACACACATAGTCAATACATTATAAAGTTTATTCTTCACACAATATTTAGCGAGCTCAACGTAAAATTCTTGTTTAGTTACCGTAGCACAAGATTCTGTGACGATATCATCGATTTGTTTCAAATTCTGCGTTCGTGCCAATCTCGAAATTATCACATATAAATTTTTTCGCTCGTCATTGTTTACTATGCCGTAGGAACACAGTGTATCATAAATACATAATTTAGTGTACGCAAAACAATTACTTGTTGCAACACTCTGAATCATTTCATTAGTGATTGGCCATGATCGAAAGATTTTATCTAAATTAGACAGCACTTCACTGCTAAATCCTTTCGTATCGACATTCAAAAGTTTGTCAACAAAATTTTCATTAATAAAAAAATTATATCTTGCATTCATATCTCGGACCACTTCTGATGTTTGAACATTTATCCAACGAACCAATATCATCGCCTTGTTTCGTTCCAAAAGGTGAAACCACATTTGTTGGGGCGATGAAAAATCCAATAGAGAGTATTCTGAAATTTTTAACTAGTTCAATTATTATCATTGTAAAATGTATTTTTGAAAATGCTATAGAGAATGTATGTTTTCTTTAGCTAGCAACTTACTTCCCAAGAGATATGTATATAAAGAAAATCAATATTTATTATTAGTTGTGTTGTGTGTCAACTAATGTCAAGCCAATCTCACATCAACTAATTATTATGACAGAATGTAAACCTTATAGACAATTATGAGTATAACAAGTGTGAGGAACCTATTCCCCCTTCTATTCCATTAAGATCTAGATGAAATTTAGCACAGATATGGACCACTGTGTTGCTTAATGCATTGCTGTTACTAAGTTTTTTTTAACCTTATTGTAGTCAAAACCAAAGACAAAAGGTAGTTTTTTTATAAATGTAACCTGCTCACCAAATGTGTTGAAGAAAAGTGTAGTAGATATTTTACTTTTCCAATGTGATGGGTATTTTTCAATTTCTTCAATTGTTAGAGCCTTAATCTCAGTTTCATTGACAAATACCCTATCATTACCTTCACCAAATACTTTATTTTGCTTAAATGTTCCATCAACTTCAAAAGATCTTTCTAAACATCTCAGTAAGTTCCAATGTCTTTTAAAATTTAGCCATTTATCCAAATTTTCACTTTTAATATCTTTTGACAGTTTATCCAAGTGCTCAACAATGAAGTCTCTATATTCGATATTTTCAGAAGTCGCAGCAAGTGACATCAGATGCTCTTCGGGGTTTATGTTGACTTTATTTAAGACATGTAACACTTTAAATATTTGCTTACGTAAAAGAAGCTGAACAGTCCAAGCCTTAACCTATTAAAAACATAGGAAAATTTTAAATTTACAAACAAATATAAGTAATACAATAAATTAGTGATAATAAAAAGTACCTCAGCCAGGAACCATTCCCTCGATGAAGATTCATTCCAAGAATTCTTTTGCATTAGATACTGAATAGCTAAATCAATATGAGTGCCTTTTGCGGCCGCTTCCCTGACCACATCTCGAGGTGACTTTTCTTCCCAACATGACCAAATGATTTTTTCATTTTGTGTTAATCCTTCCATGATTTTTTCTAGTTAAAAAACGATCACTGATTGTTTCCCACCATCCAATACAAGACAATAACAACCATTTTACATTGAGACTAAGACAAAGAAACAACTATACATTGACAAAAACAATATTATAATAAGACAAACAAATATGTCACTTTTGTTTGTACAACTTCGTGTTGATGCATCTTTTATATTTGATAAATGAGTTCAAAGTCCATAAATTACGATTGATAAACTTGTTTTGATTCGATTGATAATGTTTACTAATATCACACCGACCAATGTTTAATTACAAGATATTCAAGTCGTAAAATGTTGTGGGTGCAACCGCATTAAAAACTTAGTGTTTTGAAGTTTACCAGACATTTGAGTTTGACATTGACAAGTGGTAGGTAGAAAAATATTGTTTATGCGCATAAAATTTATGGCTTCTATTTTAGCAACTTTGATGGCGATTGATTAGGTCATTGGAAATCAGAATTGTAAAAATAAAAGCAGAACTATTTAATGACATCTCTTGAAGCTAATTAAAAAAAAACTAGTTGAAACCGTCCCTAAAGAAATACAAAGTTAGAACGTTGTCGGATCTTTTTATTTTTAGAGGGTAGGCAGGGTCGTAGACACGTTGCCAAGCAACATTAATAAACAAACGTTTAAAGTAGAAATAAGCAGGAATTTGCTAAAAGCCAATGAAAGTTTCGTAATGGCTGATGAATTGCAAAAAGCACATTTGTATTACGACGATATCAATAAGATAAGAATATTAGAGCAAGACGTTTGTAAGGACACTGAAGATCTCAGAGATACATGTAGAGAATATGAAACCAGTTAGCATTCAATACTTACAATATTATATTTGCGCATTATTTTCCAATGGACGGCATGTTTTTGCTTGATTTCAGAGGTGAAGGATTTTGGAAAAATAATTAGTACGTTACTTGAAACGCTTAAAGAGTTGGGAGAGAACGTCGAGAAACAAAAAATGGCAGCTATAGGAAGTATGAATCTTTTGAAGTCCATAACGAAACAAAGAGAAAACGATCAAGCTAAATTACAGGTGAGCATTTTTCTGTCACTAAAAGTTTCACTAAAATTACAGTATTTTTATTTTTTTAATTTAAAAAATACATGTAAAAACCTTTCATGCAAAATGCTGAATCGCGAACCTACTTGCTTAGCGGAATAAAGTTCTAAGTCTTTCAGTCGAAGTATACTTAGTGCCGACCAAAATTAAATAAAAATAAAAGGAATAGACTGATGTAGAAATAAAATCTAAAACAGAACAATTACTCTAATATCTACATATGTATTTGAGATTGAACGCACCAAGCAGTTGTAAGACTAGTTATAATGATAAATCAATATATTTTATTCCAGAATGAGCTAAGCGAAAGGTCCATGCTTTTAGAACAGCTGGATTCAGAATATGACTCTTTGCAAATATTAGAAGCCAGTCAAATGGAAACGATAGAATATTTAACGGCACTTCGCTAGTTCGTTTGCAGAAACCATTATTGGCCTTTCTAATCTTACGTCCGTATTAGATTAAAAATCTTACGCATAAAACGTTGTTTCACCAATGAGCTTAAATTCAACGGACTAGTACAGTTCATTTCCTTAACCCGAAAGCGCAATATACATTAAAAAAAAACACCAAAATCCATTTAAGAAAAAACCATTTTAGTCAGTAAAAATGTAATTTTCATTGAAACACACCAAATAAAAACAATTCTATATTGAAACCAGTTTTGCAGACAATAACCGAACCTAGACTGGACTATTTTTATTTAAGAACATAATGTTAGCATTTAAGTTTAACCATGATTTCCTTAATTTTTACCGGAACTTGACTAAAAATTGAAGAAATACAATTTTACAAACCTGTGATTACAAAAATATAACTACTTACTTACACTACACAGTAACAGATAAATAATTGAATATAGTGTTTTATTTACGATACCACATTCGAATATTGTAGGAACACGACATAATACCAAACACGTGTTTTTGATTTATGTGTAACTTATAGGTTATGTCAATTGGAAAGGAAAATAAATTTTACTGTGTTTATTTTACCGTTTTTGTATTATAGCATATGATTCACGGTTTTTTTTTTAAATAGTTGTAACTAAAACTGAAATATAAAGTTTAATGCCGCTGAATGTACACTGCGAGAATTGTTTCTACATACTAAAAATTAAGTGTATTTAATTGATTTCGTAAATTTACATTTACAACTTACAACTAAATGCTAACGCAGACAAGTCAGTTCGAAAAATTTCTATACTTCCCCCAATGTTCTGCGTGTATATTTTTTACTTAATTTATAAACTTGAAACATCACCTTCTTATTATAAATAAGGCTACTTTAGGCAAATTATTTTTAATCAATCACAAGGATTTATTTGTCACCTTTTAAACTGAGGAATCAAGATTGTTCTTACTGGTATTTAAAACAAAATGATTTATATACTTCAAAAATTGGCCTTGATCCTAAATCCTGTGCCTTGCAAGTTAGCAGTCCAGCATATTAGTTTCATACCACAATCTAGATATATGCGTTATCAACCTAAAGTATAAATGTCAATTATTAAGATAGAAATAAATGAATTAACATTAAGTCTTCATTTTTCTTTGAGATTTTATGTAAACAAACCTTTAAATCAGTGCGCAATTCAGTTATAACCAAAACTATATTACCCCAAGTCGTTTAACGCGGCAAATGCGGTTTACTTTTATACAAGACATTCTATTAGAATTTTTCTTTCAAACTAAAGTATTACGATGATATAATAACTATTATAAAACTATTTATGAAAGATTAAAAAGGAATAGAAAAATTGTATGTTTTGGCAAATTGAGTTTATTCCTTTTTTTAAACATTATTTATAAGTTACATGTATGTATAAAAATTGTTTTTAAATACATTTTGTATGATGTGAAGGAATACCGTTCATTTAAAGCTAAGATTTACTGAATTTTAGGTTAGAGTAACAAACGAAAATAAATAAGCTTTTCATTTTATGTAATTTGATATTATTCTATTTTTATGTATACTTTTCAGTTCTAACGGGTTTTGTTATAGTACATTCTTTTTTTCCTTTTACATTACTGTAAAAGTAGAGGGTGAAGCTTGGGGAAATTCTTAGTTTACATAAAATCTCATGGTAAAATGAATTGGGCACATGTCTTTTGAAAATAATCTATAACATTAAAGTGAAAAGTAATCAATGGCCTGCATTAGAGATGACAATGTTATCCATAAAGTCTTATTGACACATTACTATGTGTCAAGTCGTAAACACTGTGTCCCTAGTCAACCTAAGTCTAAACACTCGATGTCACCACCGAACTTGAAAGTGAATCGTCAAGTTTTTGCCTCTTATTGTCCTGTTGGTTTTCGTTACACGGCTCGCAGTCCGCCGAGCGCTTTTTCGGGCATTCAGTATCGTAGGAGTGCTGACCCACGTCAACGACCAGTCCATCTTTGAACCTCACTATGATTGCTGTCATATTGTCACAACCTGTGCCGTCGCCCATCGTAGTCGGCGCTAGGCAGTGGTCGAACATCTGAAAGAAAAGATACCATTTCAGAGAGGAGAGTTATAGCAGTGATACTCGTGACGGAAGTGAACCTTACCTCTTCACAGATCTGTGATAATCTTTCGCGGCCCTCGGCCAGCCGAGGTGTAATGAAGTCGCACACGTCTTGACTGGACATAAAGTTCCATATGCCGTCGCATGCCAGTACCATGAACTGGTCCTTAGCTGGGTCCACTGTGAGGGTTTTGACATCAGGCAGAGCAGTCACCATCTGTTCTTTAGCGTCTAACTCTTTGTTCTGTTTGTAGGAGTGATCGCCGATAGCACGTGACAAGTTGAGACCTCCGTTTATACGACCGTCGTAGGAAACTTTGCCACCGGCCTTTATGATTCTGTCGAGTTCCGGTGCATCTTCCGGTTTGTGGTCTATAGACATGTCTATAGCTTTCCCTTCTCTGCATATGATACACCGGGAATCACCTGCGTTAGCCACGTATAGTTCGTTTCCTGAGGGCAAAAAAAATTACCAAAACATTAATCTATTATTTATTTAAATTTGAAAACTCCACATGATATTTTAAAAGGCATCAATTATTAAAGTAAATGCAGTATTGGCAACTATGTTCATTTTTTTTCTAAACAATAGGTCTTTTGTCTACTGTATGGTGAAAGTTTTTGTTTAGAAACAGAACTTAAGTGAAACAGATTATTTGAATACAAGGCCATGTTGAATACATAATAGAACAACATTCACATATGAAATATTTACCCCTTAGGAGAGCAACAATAGCAGTGCAACCACTGTCGTTGCCTGGTTCCTCAGCCATGCTGATATCTTCATCACCTTCCTCATCACTGGATTCTGCTTCGTAATCTTCTTCATCTTCCTCTTCTTCGCACTCTTTAAACGAAATATTATACATACATTTTATGTACAACATTATCAAAGAAATTCAATTAAGGCCATTTGTTTTGCTTCACTTATTTGCACTATCTGAAGTATTTTGACATACATTATATGAAGGGATCTAGTACTGCAAATCGATATTGACGTTTTTCTTCAAAATTACAAGTTACAATTGGAATACCTCTAAAATTCAAAAACTTAATTTCACATGACAATACATACCTTCATTAGATGATTCCTCAACACCATTAACATTGTCGTCATCAGATGAACAGATCTCTCCACCTTCGAAGGTTTCGTCATTGGAGTCGCTCTCGTCGTCATCTTCTTCAGGCACTTGGCGCAAGATGGACTCGTACACAGCCGCCGCAGCCCTGCGTATTTTCGATTTTTTCGGCCTCTCGGGAACTTCTTTGCCCGAACTTGACACGGGTGATGTTTTATCTACAGAAGAAAAAAAAAGCGACTAATTGTAACCGTAGTAAATAAGTTAAAACGAGATGAAGATATTGACTACTGTTTTCATATGTTAAGACAAAAAGTATGAATATAGTTCTATTTAACTGCAAAGTTCAAGACATATTTGATTAGTACCAAACTATCAGTTATTGCTGATTGCTATTGAGAAAATTGGACACTCAAAAATGTATATCAAGAAAACTACTTTACCATTTGCTTTACCAGATTTGACAGGTGTCAACGAGCCATTGGAGGAAGTGATATTACTATCTTCACCGTCCATCTGTTTCGAGCCTGTCACTTCTCCATTACAATTCTCAGTGGTGACAATGTTACAACCATTTGTAGAGCTTTTGACATCCTCACTCTGTTCAGGTTGGTCGGGTTGGCAGTTGTCTTCAGAGCTGTCTGGTGCTGGCAAAATTGGTTTAGCATTCTCCTTAACCACTTTCTCGGGTTCACTGGTTGAAACCTAGAATGTCAATTTAAAAATTTATTCCATTATTAACTTGTTATTTTGCACTTTTGTGTGTTAAAAACGTAATATTGATATAACATAAAATATATATAAAATTTTAAGCTTATAAATATAAAACCTTACCTCCCCATTCACATCTTTGTCCACCTCATTTGAATTTGTTGATGAAACACCTCCAGTGTCCTCATCGGCGTTCTCCTTTTCATTATCTGTTACGCCGTTTTTGCTTGAAGATGTGGCATCACAAGTTATTTCTAAGCTGGAACCTGCCACATGGCCTGAGCTGGAACTTGATGCTGATAATAGAAAATACATGTTGAAATATCTAGAAATCTATAGCCCTAAGTATGTTTGTAATACTAATTTTACAGAATAGAACTATAAATATTTCAATTAATTTAGGAACATCCATACATTCATTGGAGTATATATATGAAAAAACGTAATCCATTGGTTCTTTCAAATTGCCACATAATATATTTATTAGTTTACCCGAAGCCGCTGATTCTTCTGTGTTCTTTTTGGCTCTCAGGCATGGTGACATGGGAGTAGTTGTGTCACCAAGTCTTGCTCGGTGAAGTGCAGTTAACTTATTCTCATATTTAGCCAGCACTTCCTGCATTCAAATAAATTGAATTTTAAAAAGACTTGCAACAGGGGCAAGTTCTCAGTTAACATATTTTTTTTAAATATACAACTATGAAGATTTTCACTTTATAGAGATATTTTATAATTTATTGGATCAGAATTTAGAATTATGTTAGAGTACCCAAGAATTGTTTCTTGTATGTAATAGTCATATTTTAACCTTGCCATTAGCCTTGAAGAGAAATAATAAATGCAATTTCAACAAACATAAAATAACTTAGAAGAAAAATGACAAAACAATTTTGCATAATTTAGACATAAATCTAATTAAACTAAAGTATTGGTTGGATACATACTAAAATTTTATTAATTTCTATAAACAATTTCCTATTGTAATGTTTTATCTTGAAACATGTTTATTGGATATCATGACAATGTAGCTAGTTAAAATTTATTTCTTGACATCTAAAAGTTTTTTATAGAATATTAAATTGCTTTATCCAAAAGGAAGGGAGGGTGTCTTAAGGCACATTCAGTAAGTAATACATTGGCCATGTCCGGTTGAGTTCTCAATATTCTACTTATTGTGTTGTTCAGTAATGGGAGGATAAAAATTCACCTGTAAAGGTAGGTGTGCCTCTTGATACAAATTACTAACATTTTCATCTTCAGATTCTTCAATGTCACTTGTGCCTGGCGGATTTATTTCACCTACAAACAAACATGAGTTTTCAAAGTCTGTTGCATTAAGACAATTAGTCATTACAAAGAATGGTGACAGTGAACAAGTTTACGTTAAATATTGAAATCTCGACAGTAATTTTTTACCTGCAAGTTCCTTCAAGATATCCATAACCTCTTTTGTTACAATTGTTGCATCAAATCCCAGAAAGGCATCTGTTAAAGCATTTACTAAGTCCCCGTTTTTGTATGCATCTGTTTTTTTAATATACTCTGGCAAATTTTGTGAACAATATGTAGCCACCTCGGCGCCGCCGTGACCATCGTATACAGCAAAGAAAGATGTATCAGCATCATAGTCTAAGATTGTATTGTGTGCATCCTAGAAAATTATGAATAATAGTTTAGTAGTTAGTTAAATATATTGCATTAGCAATTACCGTAGTAAGTACTTTGCTGCAATGTTACTCCGTGGGTGTCATACTGTACACCTATGGACAAAATACTTGAAGTGTGCAGAAAGGGCAACACAGTCAATAAATAGCGTTATTGCTTTTTAATACTATTTTAATGGGATATAAAATTGCTTAATTTGTACAAAATTAGTGGAGAATAAGTGATCTAAAAGATTTAACCGTATAATTATCAAACAAATCGTACCTCTTGGTTGACACGCCATCCTTGCATGGAGCTTGCACCGCACTCTAGTTTGGCGTTCGACTCATCGCTGGACATTTTTTCAGTAACGGGTTCAGATAAATAGGCACCCATTGTGATCAACTAAAGAAGTGTACATGAAATATGACCAAAAAATAACTGACGCGCGAATTTCCCAAAAAATCGCGCAGGCGGCAAGCAAGCCGTCCAACCACAGATAACAAAACAAAACTGAAGAACAGATAAAATAATTTTTATGAGAAACTAATAATTTTGACATGTTTGATTGTTATCAATAAAGTTGTAATTTAAATAACACTTTTAATAAATAATAAACGACTTTTTTGTCTTGAATAAATAAAAAATATTGGATTCATTCCTTTTTTCTTCGGATGTTAATACTTATGCAGATGATATTAATATAAAGATCTAATGGCTCCAAAAGTAACGAACGACGAAATCGACGGTTACTAGGCACTTATTTTATAATTATAACCTGTCTATACAATAACTTTAATCTGTAATTAAAAAACATCGTCGGTTATTTGCCCTAATTATGTTATGCCGTACTCGATGTAGTAGATACTGAGGTATCGGCATAGTGTAGATATAGCATGGGAAATGTGCATTGAAGGTCTGCGGCAGTTGGTTGGGTTACTGACTAGTTGCTAGTTACACGATTTTGTGATTAAGCTTAAAAGTTATTAGCAG
This sequence comes from Papilio gigon, assembly GCA_027563995.1. Classification (NCBI taxonomy): domain Eukaryota; kingdom Metazoa; phylum Arthropoda; class Insecta; order Lepidoptera; family Papilionidae; genus Papilio; species Papilio gigon. Next base: position 5,919,488 of record JAODUI010000027.1, read on the forward strand.
CGTCATAAGTCAAGTCAAAGAATAAGCCTAGTGTCTCTATAATAGCCTAGTTATAAGGACGTGAGTCGGATCAGAGGCACAGGCACTCAGCAGTGACTGACTAAACAAACAATGACGTACAATCTAAATAACTTGATGCTAGCGTGCTGGAAAATACAAAATATATTTTCCTTATTTATAGTTGTCAATCTTTTGTTTGAATTAAAATGAAATACAATACGTACATAATTTTACACTGCTTAAAAGTATTAAAATCATTTTAGTAAGTATATATTTAAGAAGGCATGTATTGTTACTTGATGTATTTATTTATTACTGTAATTTATAAAGCTGTACGTTCTAGTTTGAAATTTTTATTTCTTCTAAACTTGTAATGTATCCTGGTGCTGGTGGGCTGGTATTTCATAATGAAAAAAAAAATATAACCTCCTTTTTATCTTTACGTTAAGAAATCATACATTGTACCATTAAGTGATAATTTTACTGTTCAAATATGTTACAATACAAAGACAAATCTTACCGTCTGTTTAAATGCAGAGATAAATTTTGTTTAAATAAAATGAAGAAGAGCACACAAAATACTTGATTGCAATGTGTTACTAGTACTTACACGGCTCAGTACTTTATTAAGAATTATAAAGACTACTTCCATTTGTGTATTACAATAAAAAAATATTTTTAATTGTAAGTTTACGAATCAAAAAAGTTTTAAATGGATTCCGTTTTTGAGCAGGCGCTTATAGAAATAGGTCAAGATGGAGCATTTCAAAAGAAATTTGACATTATTTACAACGTGATTTTCGCGGTATTATGGCCGATGGCATATATGAACCTAATATTAGCTTTAGTGGTGGTTCCCCATACGTGTCACGTTGCAGGTAAACCCGATAGTGTTAGTGAACTTTCTTGGAAAGAAATTAACATTCCTATGTAAGTGAATATATAATTATAACTCAAAATTACTTAGCTAATTTTTAATCATAATTCTAATGGCAGTTTCCTTTCAAAAGGTACACAAATGCCGCTGATGAAGTAAAGTTTGAAAGTTGTTTAATGTATGTCAATTCATCTGCTGGTAACGATACTAAAGGTTAGTATATAGTTAGTATAAAGGTATATTTATGTTGTATGTCTAACCGTGCTTCTATATAAACATATGGTCATTTTCGTATGGTCTTTTATACTCTTTGAAATAAAAAGAAATGCAATGTTTTTGTACAAGTTTTTCGTCAGTGGAAACCCGTACCTTTTTAAAACAGTTTAAACTTATTTTTTATATTTATTAGTTCAGACTTAAGTATTTGTACATCCGTTCAAAATAATTACACAAATGTAACGTTTTTCTAGCATGTGATAAATATGAATATGATAAAACTTGGTACGAAGAAACGGTTCCAACAAAAAACAATTGGGTGTGCGACAAAGAATTATACGTTGCGAACATTTTTGCTGCGAGCAAGATCGGCGAACTTATTGGATCTATAGCTTTAGGATGGTTTGGAGACACGTTAGTCTATATTTTATTCATTATATACATCTAATTTAATGCTAGAGACATTGAGAGAAGGGTTGCCTTTCCCTATCATGATGCTGCGTAAAACGTGGTTACATTGATTGACCGACACTGATTATAACGAAACACCAATAGACTAATGGTTATGGGTATGAACTATCGCTCTAGCGATTGTACATTCGAATCCCACTATTAGACGATTGTCGTGAACCATATCATGGCACAATCATTTTTAAGCTTGCCTAATGGATATGTCATAAGAATCTAATATTTTTCTTTGTTTAAAAACATCGTTTCTATTATAAATCATACAGAATATGCTATCTTGCAGATACGGACGACGACCTGCGTACATTATATCCCTTGTATTTCTGGTAGCGGGTCGTGTTATTTCGTTGTTCGCGGGAACATCGTTCGTAATGTTCGTAATCGGATGTGTGGTAGCCGTGTTCCCGTCGTGGTCTGCTGTCCAAAGTGTTACTGTTATATCCATGGAGCTGTGTTCTGCGGAACGTCGGTCCACCACCGCGACGTTACGATTCGCCAGCTGGAGCGTTGGCATGGCATTGATGGCACTATGCTTTTGGTGGCTAAGACATTGGCAAACATTTTTCATTGTCACTACTATTCTACAAGTTCCTTTTCTTATATTTTCTTGGTACGGCTTCTTTTATTTAATCTTGTAAATATATTTTAATAATTTTCTTTTATATAAAAAGGTTTATGTACAACGTTTTAGGAAAATGATTGAATCACCAAGATGGCTTTGGATTCAAGGACGTAAGCAACAATGTGTTAAATATTTGAAGCAAATAGCAAAAGAAAATAAGAAGGAACTATCGATAGAAACGGAGAATTCAATTTTAACTGTAAAACACGTGCAAAAAAACGAAACATTGGGATATATTGCTTTATTTTCAGGATGGAGATTAGCTAAAAATACCAGTCTACAATTAGTATTTTGGTAAGTACGTATGTTTTTCATTACTACTGTCCTACGATCCCGTATTAAAACAAAAAAAAACCGCTCTTGTGATCACGCCGCTCGTTTGCCCACCTCCTCGTATAAGAAAAAGAAAACATGACTTTTTTATACAACAATGTCAATCATTTTCAATATGTTTCATGTACCCACTTAAATACAGATTAGAAATATAATCAAAATCAATTACCTACAGTAATTTCCTAATTTCATCGTTGAAGTTTCCCTTTTTCAAATTTGATTTGCCGTGACGTAACTTTTCAGTAATGAAGAAGCGTTAATAACTCAATTTGAGAGTAATATAGCTATTTAACACCGTTTATTTTATAAAGCTAGCATTCCTTCTTCTTCTTCTTCTCCTTCTTGATTCATTCATTCTATATTCATAGGTCTTTTTAAGTGACCCGGATTCATTGCTCTCGAGTGTACTTATATAAAATACTCAATAAAAAGACATGTCCACAGGGTTTGTCTCAGCATGAACTATACAGTTGTAATGATGAGCTCTGGAGACAAGTCAGATGGGAATCCTTTCCTAGAGTTTCTTTGGCAGGCGCTAGCTGAAGCGCCAGGATATTTTATAGCTGCTTGGCTAGCTGACCGGATTGGTCGGAGAAATACTGGCGCAGTGTCTTTCGTTGTGGGTGCTTGCATGTGGATTATAGTTGCGTTAAGAGAAACCAGTTAGTATTCTATAATATTCTAGTATAAAGACGTAACAGAGAAGTGAAACACATTCATTTAGATAAAAATTGGTTCTCAACACACTGGATACGAACATTATAATTCATCTATAAAGAATTCTTGATTGAGTGGTTCATAATTATTTTTTTAGGTTATAATTCTAGCAAATAGTGTAGACAGATGTAGTTGCTCTGTATAATATTTGCGCGATTAATATTAACCCAACTAGCAATTTTAGAATAATGCCTTT
>JAODUI010000027.1:5923016-5937114 GCA_027563995.1 Papilio gigon
TTTCACAAAACTTTCTGAGTGATCCACGTAAGCATGAACGGATTGTGCCTCGTTGCTAAGATCAACCAATTTTTTTTTATTTTTTATTTAAAAAAACACTTGAATTTTGAAGACATGTGCAAGTTACAAAGCTTGTAACAAACATTTGACCCAAGCGCTGAGGAGCTGCACAAAGAGCAGACATCCATCTTAAGAGCGCTTGCTTCGTTGCATCGCTCGTTACTGCGCTGCCTTTACCCGGTTCCACCAGGCTTGTTACCCGGACGGTTTGCAACTTGCCTTTTTACCCGAATAACTCGCTTGTTACCCCCATCCGGGTGGTTAGCTCGAGTCTCCTCCAATTATTTCAGGCTCAAACCGGCTGGAAGAGGACTGCTTCTGTCTCTTTTTTTTAAAAATATTTTTTCATGCTCGAAACTTTGACTCTAACAATTTTCAATTTCTGGGTTATTTAGGTTTTTTTTTGTGTGCACACTTACAGTTCGATGCTACTTACACAAGGGCGCTTTAAAATTGTTCAATTTTTTAAAATCGTTAAAGAGCCCGTTTTAAATTCTGATGTATTTTTTTTTGTATTTACAACACGATACTACAGGGTACTGTAAAACTTTTTTTTTTTTTTTAATTTGAAACTGATCGTGTTCAATCTATACGTAGATCGACCTGCAATCAGATGCTGGCACTTTACGATTGACTTCTTTTTTTTTTTTTTTTTATAAAAAATGAAATATTTTTATTTATAAATTATTTTACGTCAATCGTCGTCAAAACAGAGCCGTAGTTTCATTGTGTTAAGTCGACAATGTGTTTTTATGTAGCATCAAACACGTTGTCGGCTTTAGCTTCGGTAATAACTGCAGCCATAGTAGTGAAATAAATCATATTTTCTATTCCACATGTTAGGTCGGAGATTAGGCGCGTGTCCATTAGCGACAAAGGACAGGTGTTGCGTCAGTGTGCGCTAAGCTTTATTAATCTTTTCTTTTCACATCGCGCCGAGGTTTCGCACTTTTGTGGAATCAACCTTCATTCATGTCGCATCAGTTTTGTTGATATTATTTTGGCTTGCGTGATTTTTACAGACGTTGTAGCGTTTATTCCATTACTCTTGGTAAGATATTATATTTTGAATTCCAAGTTTTCATCAAATTAAAAGTATTAATGTTTTTTTATAAGTACATTATACCCTTATCAAATGTAGTCATTTAAATCATCATTATCATCATCATACTCGACACAGGCCTTCTCCAATGCCTTCCATAGTATGCGGTCCTCTCCCGCATACTACATAATAATATAAATGATGAAATTAAATCTTGAACCAAAAAATGTAAAGTAACGTCTTTCAGACCTATTCAACATTCAACTAACAAAAGAACAAACCTGATTTAATTCGCGGTGTCTATTCTCGGAGTTCTTCCGCAGCTCTATTATACGGTGGCTGGTTTGTTTAAAAATGAAGTGAATTATAGGATTGAATGCGGAGTAGAATAATGACGACTCTCAGCAAACTCTATCGCCCACAAAAGGTCATCTTGTGCCCGTGAAAGAATAACGGGACGTCGCCGCAACAAGGATTTGCAATGTTATCAAAGCACTTTTAATTACTACACTAATTTAAACAGTTGTTTTTTTCTTGAACGAAATTAAAAAGTATTTTCCAATTTGTTTGTTAATTTTTTTGAGATAGAGTTGGTTGGAGACGTTTGTCGTCGGTGGCCAAGACAAGCTTCGGGTCGCTGCGCCACTCTAGTTAGTTAGTTTGTTATTTTTTTCAATTGAATTAATTTAAAAAAAATACGCCTTATAAATCAATGAAAATAAATATTATAGACATACACATTTTGAGTTGAATTAAACATGTCAATTTTATATTTATTTATTTTATAATTATAAATTACCATTTCGAATATTGAATAACTATAAACGTAAAAATGGTAGAGAAAGTAAATATTTCAGGGATATCCTTAACAATCCAACGTTATTATTTCCGCCGGCTAACGGAAAACAAAAATAAACATAAGAGTAGGTAAGGAATAAAAGAAAAGTTGAAGTGAGACGAGCATCCGGGGGCGGGGGAGGGGGAGGGACAAGACGGGCGCGCGCGGGGGACGGGCAGGGGGAGGGGGACACTCACTATATGTAAGCAAATCTCGCGGGAGTTTCAGCGGTCTACGGTCTACGGTCTACGCGTCCCTTTGGATTTAGACGCCTTCTTTGTTTAACATACTTGATATCTTATTTTCTCTCGACAGTGTCGATTTCTATATTTTTTTTTAAATTAATCTCTTAACAATGGCATTAGATACCTCGTATGTCGTGTCAGTAAGATCGAAAAGATGTGTTGGGTATTTTTTGGAAATCAAATTTAAAGGTAGTTGTGAAAAGATAATTAAAACGGTAGTTTCTTTTCATATAGAAAAGTCTCATTTTAAAAAATTCCCAACACTATATTAAAGAAACTGAACATGTAAAAAAAACCTTTGATAAAAAAAAAACTTTTTTACTTTTAATTGTATCTAAAAAAAAACCTGTACATAATATAAAATCAAAATAATGATTATGAACGAAAAATGTAGGTACATTATATTTCGCGAATAACAAAAAAAAAAGAAAAACAACAACAATTGACTTGGGGCACTTGAAAAGACAAAAATTGCGAGGGAGAGGTTGGGGTCGCTTTAAGGAGTACTCGTATTGTTTTTGAACGATCGCCCCCAACCCCCCCACTCTGCGGTTACCAAATTAGTGTTGTGATTCCACCGGGCGGCGCTCGGGCACGTGTCTACTGCCTTTTATTTCACACGCACTATATAACTAGCTATTTCATTCACGCATTTAGATTAATCATATTTAAAAAAATGTCTCTGTTTAAATATGACATTGTCTAGTACAAAAGTCGGTGAGAAAAGGAAACATAAAGGCTTAGCAAAATAGTAAAAATAATTAATTAATAAATGAGTATCCAAAATGGCGACAACAAAAAGCTTGATGATATTTTATTAATAAAAACACATTTATTGCCACACATATTAGAAAGCACATTAAATGAATTTATCAAACAAGTTGTTAAAGGAAAAGGTGGCAAAAGGAGCCAGCTCAACGTCTGCAGGGACAGGCGACACTGTCCAAGCGCTGGTTTTCAACTGGGTTCTTTGCTCTCTTGTCATAAACTATTTTAAAAGTATATACAAATTTAACATTCATTAAAGTAGGGTAAATCATGACAAACAGTGTACTATAGTAGACCCTATAAAGCTCGCAAAATGCATAATCACCGCAACGCTGATGGCAGATACGATCGGTGCGTCAAACATTAAAAATTGCTATTCACCGTACATCACAATAAGCGGATCAAAGTTACGATAACTCGGGCAGACGGACACCCGCAGGGAAACCGGGGTAAAGAATATTGACCCTCAAACTGTACAGACAAAGTAGAGGATTTGGTTATTAAAGATTTTATTCCAAAAAAAAAAAATCACTTACATGAGAACATAAGCGGGCGATGGAGAGAACTATGCTCGGTGTTTCTCTAAGGGATAAAATCCGAAACGAAGTGGTTCGACGGAGAACCAAAGTAGACAACAAAGTTCTCAAAATCTGTAGGCTGAAGTGGCAGTGGGCCGCTCACATATGTCGGGCCAGCGACGCCAGTTGGGGCAGGAAAGTGCTGGAGTGAAGGCCACGGTTGGGGACCAGGAGCGTGGGTCGTTCTCCTTCCAGGTGGACGAGATAAAAATTGGTTCTTAACACACTGGATACGAACATTATAATTCATCTATAATGAATTCTTGATTGAGTGGTTCATAATTATTTTTTTGGTTATAATTCTAGCAAATAGTCTAGACAGATGTAGTTGCTCTGTATAATATTTGCGCGATTAATATTAACCCAACTAGCAATTTTAGAATAATGCCTTTGATTGATTTTTTTTTTGTTTTAGGTTCAAACTTCATATTTAGACACCCCTTGGTGGGCAGTGCTATAGTGATTGTTACCAGGTTGTCCACAACGATGGGCTATTACGTAATAAACCTACTTAATTTTGAGCTATATCCAACGTGTATTAGACAATCTGGAATGTCATTAGGGAATTTGTTTTCTAGCGGAGGTTCCGCTTTGGCTCCTTACGTATTCTATTTGGTAAGTAGTAGTGACAATATGCCACTGCATTTTGATTGTTTTTTTTTTAAATATAAAATTGCGATGGTAACAGTAGCGTTTATAAAATCGTAAAGGTATTGATTTCAGGGTCATCGAGTTAATTCACAGCTGTCGGCTGTAATATTAACAGGTGTTTCAGTTTTCGGACTTGTTTGCAACTTGTTATTGCCTGAAACATTAAATAAAAAATTGCCCGAAACGATTGAAGATGCCCAAGTATTCGGAAAAAACACTCAAACGTATACACCAGTCCTGTTAAAGTCTAGTCATGAAGACCCAGTGGTTTCCTTGGAAAAAGTTTAAAATAAAACAAATTTAAAAACATTTTTAATTTCATTTTACTTCCTTTTTTTGGAATAAATCACACTGCAGGACCGTAGCCCATGATCTAACAGCGATGTTCTGTATAATAGAATATCGTAGGCTTTTTTTAATGCCACTACATTAACACAATTAACTTGTGGACATGAGATAGGTAATATAAACTAAATTTGGTAGGAAAAAATTACAGCTTGCATACAAACTGCCATACAAGTATACATATAGAGTAAAAATATTACTGCGCATGTCTCAAATTCAGTGCGCATGTCAGAAGTGAAGTAATTGATTTAATCTTTGCCTGTGCTTAGATTGGATATGTCGGCCTGACATTTTTAATTGCAAATTCAATACTGTCAGTTATTGTAGTATTTTTGTGATATTTATGTCAATATTTTATAAACAATATGTTGTCCGTTATTATATCAATGGAAAACAACAAATAATTACAATATTTTAATAGTCAGTTCTTCACAACTCAAGTCGCCGCCATCTCTATTTGTGTTTATCTCTTCTGATTGATTTCTAAAATGTCGGGCGATCACAAAACATTTTTGAAGGGGAGCCCTTCACAGTATGTAAAGTTAAATGTGGGAGGGACATTGTTTTATACAACAATAGGAACGCTGACTAAGAGTGACAATATGTTACGAACCATGTTCAGCGGCAGGATGGAAGTTCTTACGGACTCCGACGGTATTTATGAATTTCCTTATTATATGATCAATGTGTCTTTTTTAACATTTCATAGTTTATGATTAATTATATCTAATTATAGGATGGATTTTAATCGACCGGTGCGGCAAACATTTCGGTACTATATTAAACTACTTGCGCGATGGCTCGGTGGCTTTACCGGAAAGTTTCCGTGAGACCATGGAATTGCTCGCCGAGGCGAAGTATTTCTTGATTGAAGAGCTTTCAGAAGCCTGTCTGCAAGCATTAAATAAGAAGGAAAGAGATGCGGAACCTATTTGCCGAGTACCTTTGATTACCTCACAAAGAGAGGAGCAATTGCTTATAATGTCCACATCAAAGGTAACTTACTAATGTTAATGTTTTTAGTGGATTTATGGTGGCTCGTAATACTTTAGTACATTTTTGTGTTATTGAATTGATATTTAGATAGGTTGTTCAAAGATTGCACATTGATAAATTTACAATAACAGTCATGAAGTTATTTTATTGGACAAATTATTTACTTATATGTGTTTTCAGCCTGTGGTGAAGCTGCTGATAAATCGCCATAACAACAAGTATTCATACACCAGCACTTCAGACGATAATTTGCTTAAGAACATTGAATTGTTTGACAAGCTCTCTCTCCGCTTCAGTGGAAGGGTGCTTTTCATCAAGGATGTCATTGGCTCTACTGAAATCTGCTGCTGGTCTTTCTTTGGTCATGGGAAGAAATGTGCTGAAGTTTGCTGCACATCCATAGTGTATGCTACTGATAAAAAGCACACCAAGGTTGAGTTTCCTGAGGCCAGGATTTATGAAGAAACATTGGGCATTTTGCTCTATGAGAGCAGAAATGGACCCGATCAAGATTTGATCCAAGCAACTTCATCTCGCGGAACTGTTGGAGGACTTTCTTGCACCAGCGATGAGGAAGAGGAGCGCTCAGGATTAGCCCGACTCAGGTCCAACAAGCAAAATAATCAATCTTAGCGGTTACAGTCAGGCCTGGCCCGCCTACGTAACTCAAAGAGGACAAACGTCTGATACGCAGCTGGCAACGATTTATCGTTTTGCTGGCCACCTTGTTTCATTCTGTAATCCTTTACAGTGCTACAGACCCTTTTGCTGAATTTTAAAACGTGTTTCAAGTATAGGTGGCATTTGTGACTAGACTCTGATGAACTATTTACCTAAACTATTTACCTTATGTGTCTACATATCTACAATGTATTTAAAATGTTTGATGTATCTTAAATATAATATAGATGTAGTATATTGAAAATAACTAGCAAGATGTACTTTGTATGCAAATTTGTAGTATTGTAATGATCATTGGTCAACACATTTTAATGTTGTATTAGACTTTAAAATATTTAAGCAGTATATATACAAATAAGTGATTATAAATGGAAAATATGGAAGGATTTAAATGAAATGGCAAATCTTAACATCAAAACAAGAATGTAAAATTGTTTAAAAGGCATTAGTGTGTTTATTCATTATAATATCTTAACAATATTATTCTATAGATTTATAGTAAAAATGCGTGTATATAACTTATAGAATTTTAAATGTTCTTTGTAGTCAAATAGATGTATAACGCAGACATTAAAGTATATAGAATGAAAGTAGAAAAGCATTAAATTTACATTAATTGTAGCTCAAATAAATTGCCAAATTAATGTCTTAATTGTAACAAGTAATGCCTTAGGTACAATATTTATCTTAAATTTAATGCTTTATTTGCCATTGATCGAAATTGCCATTTTTTTGTAGAGTGAATTTTCACTTATTAAACTAGTACACCATCTTTCGACCACATCATCACTTAACATCATGTGACATCCTGGTCAAGCGCTAAGTTAAAATTCACAAAAAAAAAAGAATAACATTACATCTCTATCTTCATATGAATTTCATTTTTACTTCACTTTATTTACATTGATTCATAAATGTTATTCGTATTTTATAGTATTTTATCTTCTAAATGTCAAATATATAATAAGTACTGTAGAATGCATTTGTACATTATACCCAGAAAATCTTGAGGCTATTATTGTAGGTTAGTAGAAACCTATAGATGGTGAATCCATAGACAAAAATAGCAATTACTTCATAGCCAATATATCACATATAAAATAAATTAAATCATGTCTTTACAATTCATTATCCAACTATGTTTGTTTCATTGGAAAACAATACAAAGACGGTATCTCCCCATTTATGGTAGTTCCCGGCATTTCTGTCTAAGAAATAAAAACTACAATTTACCTGTAAAATTGCTTGCAAGTTTATGTTTACTTGAAATAATATATAATCTTTGTTTCCACATTATTTTAAATCTTTTGTTTGAATAAAGATTTACTTTATTTATTTATAGAGATAAAGATGCAAAAGGTTGGTGGTATATGGAAATGTGCAGTGATGATCACATGACAAGAATGTAATTAAATTGAATGTGGCTGGGCTACAAAGGTAGGGGAAGACCTAAGATAATATTGATTGTATGAAAGAATATACTGAATACTGTAAGAGACGTATGGAAGAGTACTGAATGACATACTGTGCTGATCCTCAGTACTATACCATTATATAGATGGCTGAAGTTCTTACTGAATTCAAGACTCATCCATCATCAGTTCGCTATACATCCTCCGTCAAAGGCCTCGGAGTCTACCCCATTATGAGGGGTGACTAAGCCATAGTCAACCAAGCTGGTCCAGTGCATGTTGGTTGATTTCACACATCTGTGTTTCTTCACAGATATGTGCAGGTTGCATCATGATGTTTTCCTTCACCGTATGAGTGTCAGATAAAGTACATATGAAATTCTAATATCGAAAACCTCATTAGTATATGGTGGGAGTTGATCCTGGACAATGTTGAGTACAGTCCGGTACGGTATAGCGCCTAACAACTGCGTCACCGCCTTCAAGACGTCAAGTTACAGTCAAATAAGTAAGAAATTTACATTTATTATAACAAATCTCTTCATTAAATTGATTTGAAGCAAATCTGTTGCGGAGTAAAAAAAATATGGACAATTCTAGGAATAAATTTAGGTCTAAAAGTAGTATAAATGTAAACTTTATTTTTGTTTCTTATATTTTATTGTGTTAATGTTAGTAAGTTTTTCTTGTAACATTCTAAGCTACACAATGGAACACCTGTCTTGGAACAATGATATTTTTTGATATGAAAACAACCATCTACACCACATTTGACTGGCTTCGGTGTTTCAATTGGTAACTTTCTTTCTAATGGATAAGGAATGTCTGGAGGCATTGTTAAACTGATTTCATTGTTACTGTTTTTATAAACTATCATAGGCTCAAGTTTTCTATTTGGTTTTCCTTTTTGTGCATTTTTCAAATTTTTTGATTCTTGTTTCTTCAAAAGTCTATCCATTGTTTTTTTCTTATCCTTTTCTCGTTTCTCATCGGCCAGTTGTTTTCTTTTTTGTGACTTCAATGCAGCTTTTTGTATTGCTTCTGCTGTCATCACCTTTTCTTTATAACCGGAAGGCAAAGCTAACAGTATTTCACCACCAGGGCTTGTTTCTTTATCAGTTCCTCTCTCATACATTGCTCTTTGTCTTGCTGTCATCATTTTAGGATCCTTTGGTTTTATTTTTTTCAACTCTTCATCTACCTAAAATAGAAATGTCACATCTAGTTAAGTTGCTATGACTGGGAATATTAACAAAAATCTATATACCAATGTTTTTTTTACAATAACATTAAAGATCATTAAAACAATATGAATATAAATTTTTGATATTAAATGCTTTTTAAAATTCAATATAAGCCAAATTATAAAAACAATCAGACAACTAATATTAATTTAGGTTAAAACTCTCAGTGTTTGCCATTCCTTTGAAAACACAAAACTAAATGATGTAATGGAGTGTTAGGGAATGACCTTTTATTTGTACTGACAAACAAGAGTGTAAAATTTTCAATAATAATCGAGGGTATTTTTCAAAGAAGCAAGGTGTCAAAAGAATAAATCGGCTGAAATAATTTTGATAAAAAAAAACATTAATTTCTGAATTAACTTACTTCTTCAAGTTTCCCTGATTTAATAGCATCCAACCATCTCTCTTCTTCACTGGATGTGCCACTATCTTTGCCTTTTTTCTTTTTCTTCGCAGTTGCTTTTGGAGGAGTGCTTGAAGATGATCCGGGGATAGATTTTCTTGAATCAGAGGACGACTTCATGGTTTGAGATTTTAAATAATCAGCAGCAGAAGTGCCTGCCAATTCTTTTTTTGCCTTAACCTTGTATGGTTTATCTAAGACATCTTCAAATGAGACATCTATAGATGTGTCACTTTCATAGTCATTTTCAGGTTTTCTTTTTTTATGTTTTTTGTGTTTGTGCCGCTTTGGTTTCTTTTCTTGCGAAGTATCTAAAATTGTTAACGATGGTATAATTTCGCATTTTAAGGATTAGGTGTATTTGTTACAACATAAATAATTTGTACCTATGACAATTTCATCTTCTGTTGTGCTTTGTTCACGTAGTCGGCGAACCATTTTTTTGTAATTTTATTTAGTTCAAAAAAAAGGCTTTTAGAGTAAATTTTATTTTGGGTTTAACACGATAATTACTTTGTTTAATATCGACAGTTTCTTATTTTCAAGCGAAGTCAATTTTATCAGTGTTACTGTCATTGTCATTGTCAAAATGACAGTAAGTTTTTTCAATAAAATATAATGGTAATAGACATTGCTACTCTTCCATTTTACTTTTTGTCTAAAAGTCTATGTTTTTGCGATATCTCTATTTTTATTATATTCGATACTAGCTTTGTTCACGGCTTCGTATGTACGGAATTAGGATAAAAAAACAGTTGCCTATGAGTTTTTGAAAATACCAATATTTCTGTAACTGTTAAGAATCATGTGTAGCTTATGTTTTGTCCACTTTATTCAAAAAGTTTTTTTTTAAATTGTAGCAAAAACATTAATCTGAGTTTTGAACATTTCTTGATAAATTGGCTATTAAGGTTCTTTCATTGCTAATTTTACCTGTCGTGATACTGCTTCGCGAAAGCCACCATGATTATGAGCTATATAATCCCAGAACTTAGCAAGCAGTTAACAGAATGACTGGTTTTAAATAGGATTTTAAGTTAAAAAAAAACGTTAAAACATCATTCCAATATTTCTAAAATATTAATTCATTTATTTTCAAATCAACCAATTGAATCATAGTTTAGTTTATTTTTAAGAGTTGCACGTTTAAGTAGCATGAATAATTCAAGAGATACGTACGTAAATCTCAGATCCGGCCCTCTAACGGGAAGTGACCGGGATAACCATAAAAGAGCACTTATGAATTTATTTTAAAAGATTATGATGCTTGGAATATATTTTTTGCAAGGATTCAGTGACTGAATCTGTAAAACAATGGGATCACATCGTTGTTGTCGATTGACTCGACAATTTGCTGCAATTTCATGTTTCAAAATTCGTGTTTCTTTTAATATTTCAAAACAGTTTATAAATGTTTGGTTTTATTTAAAACGGTAACTTAACACTTATCTTAACAAATTCTTATTTGAAGTCCTTTTTTAAGAATTTCCATTTAATATTATAAGAAATATAATTTATTCACTTCATAGAAAATAAAGTGTTTAAAGAACTGAAAGGAAATGGAAAGAGAATTTTATTTTATCGTCTAGAAACATGATTTCTAAAGCGGAAGGTGAAATGAATTGTAGAGTACTGGGAATGGAACGCTTCTAAAATATAACTCATGGAATGTTGGACATTTTTTTTTTATTTTGTGTTGCGTATTTTAAATGACATTTAACTAAATTTACATGAAATCTGGAACGATTGAAATTTTATATTATGACCATGATCAATATACATTATAATGCAGTGGTAGAGTATAATTGAAACAGTCAAGGAAACATCACTTTCGGCCAAATTCAAATCAGTCGGAGATACCGAGTATTTGGGTGTTACGTGAAAGGGAACGGTTTCTTCCACTTCATAAATAGCAGAGATTCCACTATATGTGCTTATTATAAATGTTTCACTGTATTAAATTGGTCTATAAAAGTTAACTTTTGTTAGTTGGGCGTACAGTCGTAATCTGACAACTGCACTTAGCCGAAAATAACAAGCCGAGTTGGATTCAAAACAAAATTTACAAATAAATATACTTTTCCATTTTATTTTAGTAATACTTTTTGTAGTTTAAAGCAAATAAAGTACATTATATTATCATTTTTTTTTATTTGTTTGCTTATTTGAATGTTTAGCGCTTTGCTTGATATGTCTGCTTTTCTGTAGAATGAGATCTATTAATATTGTACTCCAGTATAATATTATGTTTTTGTACAGTTGCTTTGACAATGAATACATACTTTTATAATCAATTTTCGACGTATTCATTACCTACTATAAATATAATTCTAATCATAGTTGACTTAAAAGTTTGGTACGATTGGTAATCTAAATATGTATAAAATCTTTAAAGTCAACTTTGTACTAAGTATAAAATGCTTGTATGCAGTTAAAGCTACTCTTATGCTGGATACATTTGTTATTCAAACTCGGACGTCTTACAGCAGCGATACTTTGTGCAGGAGCGATGTACGGCACAATAAGATTGATCGCCTCGTACGGCAACACTGATGTTGCTGAACTCTTAGGAATTGGATATTTACATAAGCCAACTAGAATTACATTGTTATAAATCGCATTAACCTTCTCAATTTTTTTTTAATAATTATGATTTATACAATGTCAACGCTTTACATATAAGTCTAAAAAACTTTGGTATTGTTTGTTCAAAAAAATCTGTAAAATATTTTAGATCTTCTAGATCGAATAATAATAAAGATATTGGAAATATTGCATTAATTAAGTAACGATTTGAAATAGAATCATCATATCAGCAACATCTCACCCACTGCTGAGCGTAGGCCTTTCTCAAAGATCGTTCCGAGGATCTGTCCTCGGCCGCCCTCATCCAGGATACTCACGCTAACTTGACCAGATCACCGGTCCATCTTGCGGGAAGTCTACGCAGGATGCGTCAACTTGTCTATGGCCGTCGTTTGAAATAGAATGATCTTAGAAAACCAGGAGTATCGTAGCTCGATTTTTTTTTCTAAAGGACATCTGATTACAAAAAAGTTGAAAAGAAGTTCCGACCCAGATTTGCCGTGTGCAAAGATTTATGGATGTGGGCCAAACTTATTTTCCAACTAGATCGTTCATCTACAATGACATATCCGGAAGAGAATTTCAAATTTGCTTCTTAAAAGTTGGTTGCGAATACTTGTAGTTTTCTTTGTATTAAAAAAAATATACGAATTACTATTTCATCGTGCGTGAAGTAATCAATGAAGCTGGAATTTGAAGATTAAGTTATTATTCGACACATAGTGTTACGGATATAGTCAGTAGGGTTTTATCGTGACTTCATATATTTTCCCATCGGGAATTACTTAACACTTACCCGAGTTAAGGGTGACTTGGTATCAGCGAATCACGCTGGTCTAGTATATATTAGTTCGCTTCCCACGTATATTTGAATTTCTTCGCAGGTAGTGATTGCACCACTATATTTTATATTACATGGCGAGGATAGAATCTCGATGTATAGAGTCTGGTTCCGTCAGTTGATTAACAAGTGTGCCACCGACGCCCTCTCTAATCGATCTTTTAATCAGTGCAATCAGTACACTAAGAGAAATAATTCCATTGATACGTGTATTCGTTGGAAGGTTCGAGATGAAATGAAAACATTTCAGACACGTCTGTGTGGTGGTATATGAACAGAATAAATAACAGTCAGTGTACGTAATCAATGCGTGGGCAGACGTGGGACGAGGGAGGAAAAGGATGTTACGTTTTGTTACGAATTAACTAAAATAAATAAGATAAATATTATTTTAATAATAGTTTTTACTTCATGCCATTTCTAATAAAGTAACTTAATTAACAAGCGCCATTTTTGCGAACCACAGTTGAGCAACATATATTTTTGTTTTAATTTAAAAATTAAATAATATAATGGTAACAATTAAACATTTATTCGTATTCTAGATATGCTATGATTGTCAAGACTAAGGAAATTTGCTCTGTGCAATGGCCAACTTGTTTTATAAACAACATATATATACGAAGTAACTAGAGTACCTAAGAGCACCACTTTGTTTTCCAAAATTATAAACAATGTTAACATTTATATAACATACGAGTATATGACATAGATTACTACAATTTTGTACAAAATAATTGGTCACAGTTGGGTGGCTAATGAACTTAAAATGCTGCTGGCAACACAATAAATTACTACGCTCTCTGCAGAATACAATTAAAAATGTACAGCTTGTTGCATGGCTTTAATCAACAACAATTAAGCCGCCATTTGCTACGTTTATTTTAACACTGGACATTTGCTACTGCAGGTTTTTTAAAAATACATCAGACTCGTTTATATGTTGCTCACAGAAACTAAAGGTTAGTTTATATTTATAATTTCATTACCGAAGTCACTAAAGTTTGTTTTAATGAAGATGTATTTAAATATATGTATCGATAACCGATTTATATCATACATTTTATAGTAGTTACGAAAGTGTAATTGCGTATAATTAAGTGACTTTTCTTAAGTTGTATAATAGTTTTTAGATATGTGATTTTTTTTAAAGTGTATAAGTAATGTGAAGGTAATGTTAGTGTAAATGTTCCCTAACGAGTTGTGAGGGCTGGAACCGACAGGGTTAATTAATTAACTTTCGCGTCCAGTGAACGTAATCGGTGCGTTCTCTTTGTGTTTACTTTTGTTATTTGTTACGACCTCTATCGATTTACTTTTACTATATCACTTATAAAACGGCTTAACTCACGTGCAACTCGGTGTCAGTACCGACTAGTTAGACCGAGGACCCACGACTGCTAGA
>JAODUI010000027.1:5939800-5950840 GCA_027563995.1 Papilio gigon
GGCTCGTGAGTCCCACATACCCCTCCGGAAACGGGGGGGATGCGGAAATGCATTTCCCAGCGTAAAAAAAAAAAAAAAAAGGTTATGTTATGTCAACTCAGAAACGTCTGCTTTCATCTGTTTTGTACCACCATCGACGATGTCATAAATATTCATCAAAATTAATTGTAATAAAGCTTTGCCTTTAGTCAAGTGTATAATAAGTGTGTTATACTTGTCATTTATAAAAAAATTAGTAAGAAAAACATTACAGACATTGTCATTAAATTTGTCTAGGTCTCTTCTAAGTCGGACAGCATGCAATGTTTACTTATCGTAAAAAGAGAAGTTATTTCATAGTTTTTTCGGTTATTTATTGCGTT
This sequence comes from Papilio gigon, assembly GCA_027563995.1. Taxonomy (NCBI): domain Eukaryota; kingdom Metazoa; phylum Arthropoda; class Insecta; order Lepidoptera; family Papilionidae; genus Papilio; species Papilio gigon. The sequence continues at coordinate 5,940,163 of JAODUI010000027.1, forward strand.
AGGATTGTTCGATTTATTTATATTCAATCTATTAGCATCTTCGTGAAAACAATGAACGATAATTTATTGTTCATTGCGATTAAGCTTGTCAACTTTAACGACAAATTGATCGGGGAACTTTAACGAGTATAGCGCCCTCGACGGACCGAAGTTCACTCTATACTGTGCCTCTGAGAATTGAAATCCCCTTTGAAAAGATAAAGAAATGTTGTCCATACAATTTACTACGACACATTTTCTAATAGACGGGAAACTAAATAATTTAAAGACTTTAAAAGACTTAGTTTATTGACAATTTTTTTTTATTTTTTTCAAAATTATTCTTTCAGCGGAAATCATATATTTGTATGTGTGTTCGCTATGCTATCCTTAACAATTAATCAAGTAGTTTAAAACTATAGTTGGGTATCATAAGAAAATGGAAGATAGTTTATAAATGAAAAAATCTGCACCTAGAAAAATGAAAACATATTTTTTTTATTATTTTAATTGCGATATGCCTTGATGTGATGTGGAATTTCTTACACAACGTGACATTGCGATTCTGTTTAATGCTAGTGACATTTATATAAAATTCTATATTTTATACGGGGATCTAATTAAAATTAAAACTATTCACACACGGGCGCGAGACAGGTTGCGAGAGTATTCAGTTAGATAAGTTTGTTCTGAAGTTGGCGTGCATTGCGTCGTGTGTCGCTTGCAGTATGTAAATTGTTCAAAGTGAATTGGACCGAACACTAGTAACAAATATCCGCTTGAATTTAACACTTTTATCACTTTGAGTATATGAAAATAATAAAAGAAAACAACGAACAATGATATATAAATTAATTCTGAAGTAAAAAAATAATCACAGTCTTTCATTGTAACATCTAGAATGATATTTATAAACCGTAACAATTTCAGTTTAAATGACAGAAGCTTTGAGTTAAAAGGCGTGGGTTTACTTTGAAGTGTCCGCGTAGGCGGCGGCGTAGGCGATGGCGTAGGCGATAGTGGGCGTCCACAAACGTAACCGATGCTACGATTTAACCTAATCGACATTTTTTTGTTACGCTCAATGAACTTGGATTTACACGAATTAACTTTACCGTTTCTTTAGATATTTGCCTGTCGATTCCCAAATATTATTAACAAATTCTGTCCGAACGCACAATTACTAAGGACATTTTTAGAAAAAGAATTTGTGATAAATAATTTTGAATTGTGAATTTTATAAACACATATATATTGGCTAGTATAACTAGCTCCCGTGCGGTTTTTGTAAAATATTCTCGGATTTCAGTTTCTACATATTTACTAACCCTCTAAGTTTAATTTCAATATAATGTAATACCTAGCGTAGGTGTAGGGCTTGTTTTCACAAAAATAATTATTCAAATCTGTGCCGTGGTTGCTGAGCTCCAACATAACAAAGTTCAAAAAAGTTTACGCTGCATTACGCTGTATATAAGTAGACGTATATAATGTAAGATGTTCGTAATATAGACGATTACGTATTTCAAAACGTCATTCAAAATAGTCTTAACATTTTCATTTGTTCATCGCAGCGGTAACAAATGACTATATCGGATACGATGAAATACTGTCATATCATCATCATCATCATCAGCAGCCTTCGTCTGCCCACTGTTGGACATAGGCCTTTCCCAATGCCTTCCACAGTATGCGGTTTATATCATACATCTTAATTGATTCGCACCCAATAAAGGCCATCAGATGACACAAATTGTTTATCACCTCAAACATGTCTGACGTTACTTGTCACTATCTAATTTGGCCTTTTACTTAGTGCTTCAAAGTAGTGTTGTTATCATGATTTTGTTAAAATCGCCGAGTGAACATTTTTCGTTTTTGTGACGTCACACGAATAAAATCACATAATTTTATTATCAACGCATATTGTTAACTCACTGTATCAGGACAGAGTGTTCAGTATTAACCGGCAGTAGAAGCCTACGGTTAGTTAAGGAAATTCCTTCCTTGTTTGTGTGGTTTTCTTTACATATCTGTATATACAGAAATAAGAATACATCGCCGGTGTAATGGATGTTGCGGCGATGGAGGGATTTAAAGGTAAATAAATGGTAGCTTTCGTCGCGTTTCCGCCATGAATGCTATATAAATGAGAGAATTGCAAAACAAGCGGGAAGATTTATCTACGTAGATATTCTTTAACTTGAATAATTCAACATGTTTCACACGTTGAGAATTATGTTGTATTGTTGTTTCTAATATGATGCGAAATGCGATATGCGAAAGTTTAGATGGATGAATGTTTGTTAGTTGGCATCTCTTAAAGTGGTAAACGGTGCTGAATGAAAATTGGCACAGAGATATATTTTTATCTAGAATAATACATAGGCTACTTCAAAGCTACCTAGATATATTAATTGTCAACTGGCCGCGGTGAGTTGATATCGGTTATTGCTAGATAAGCTATCTCTACAGTATGTGTCGATCCATCGAGAGTCATCGGCGTGCGGAAGGCAAATACATGGTCATTTTAATTCGGGGCACGTTCGTTACTGTGTAGCAACGGCGCTACAACTCTACGATGCTACGACTCTACGAGTTCTATGGCCGGCTCTATACGGGGTGAAAGTGTACACACAAAGTTAGATAAGCATTTCTAATGCACAAGAATTCTACAATTGTTACGGTTTACGATGTCGAGAAATGTGCGAGCGTAAAACATGTAAGGGGAATGCTTTTGAGTTCTTTGTGTTTTATTAAGGACTCACTAGGTGTTTTAAAGGTATCTAGGAAACCCTTACAGAAATGAAATATTAAATATTCACGCATTAATATAATGCAATTTATATCTATATGACATTTTCTAGAAAGAATAGTCGTATGTAAAGGAGTACTTTAACTTATTTACTCGCAAATTTCTACTGGAACACTGTATGTATGGATTGATAGAACTATTTAATGTTACATTTTCAGTAAGTTTTATTAATGTACCTTGTATGCGTAAATATGTAAACAAATGAAACACGTGGATGTGTATACATTGTCAGGGCCCATTAAGACGAGCGTCGGAGGCGCGGGGCGCGTGGCAAATGGCGGCTCTCACTCAAAGCGTTTCCAGTAATTGCATAATAAAATGCGTGAATTAATAAACAGGCGTGTAGATTTATTTTTGTGATAATGCCGAGGAAATAAAGGTGTTGCACGTGAATACGTAATGCTTTTAAAGCGTGTGAAAGTTCGAGGATTTTGTTACGACACAACTCTGACGTCCACTGTTACCTGAAGTGATTTAAACAGACACTCAGAGTTCTAGTTACTTAACCATATAACGTCTCTGAGTAGGACAGTTAAAGAAGTTTTGTTATTGAAATAAAAGATTATTAGTATGTATAAAGGAATTTACAATTTTAAAAATGTATGTACTGGTGCTTTCCTAAAGGTAATTTCGAAAATGCCGACGAAATATTCTTGAGAACTCACAAATGTACTACTGTCAGTCCACAAACCAACTTAGTTATATCACAATCAAAACTCGTCAAAATAGCGATTAAAACAAGCGCAACAATTAAAAATGTCCGTCACATAGCAACCGGGACAGAACAATAATGCGTTGCCTTCGTCCTAGTTAATGTCGGGTCGTGTGCAAGGACTTTTATGAAGCCGGTCCATTGTGCCTGCGGACCGAGAATGACGTACTGCTTTAACACAATGACACAAACAAAAACCACAAATCTTTTATATTATAACATTTTATTACACATTCTTTTAACGTATCTCATGATGATGTAGTTTAAACATTTTTAAAAATCTCTTTAACTACAAAACCTTCACGGATTGTTTTATGTAACAAATGTAATTTAAAAAAGAAGAATAAAAAATTGAAAATCATATCAGGAATTATTGGTAATTTTTATTGTCTGTACAATATAGAAGTTGTTGACGGTGCAAATGAAGATTAAAAAAACGATATCCACTTGATTAAATAACCGCTGGCTAGCGTCGACTCTGTCTGATGTTAATTAAAATGTCTGGTGCATTGTATTACCAATGAAATATGAACCTCACTCTTGTTACATTTTTTTTTGATCCTCGATAGACGGAAAGAAAACAAAACAACAGTATGCTATAGTTTGTTTAAACTTTAAAATAATTAATTTCATTCTTTCGTTTTTTTTTCAAAGCATTATCGTTCCTACGTAAACAAGCGTCATAGTAGGGGGTAAAAGTAGGTAGGAGAATCGAGGCCTATGGACATCTGCAATACTAAAAGAACCATAAATGTGAATATAGATGTAAATATATATCTATTTCCTAGTAATATCATCATCATCATCATCATCAGCATATATGGATTTAGGCCTTCCCCAATGTTTTCTACAGTATGCTGTCCTCCGCCTTTCATTAATATCGAATTAACCAAATGAATACGAATACAAGCCATGCCCTCTTCACAGATGGTTATCGAAGTCAAATGTCAACTTATTGTAAATTTTAAATTACTTAAAAAATAAGATTACAACCGCTACACCGATTCCTTGAATAAAGTTATATCAAACGTTGAATTATACAGTTCCAACGTGAATATAAGAGAATCGTATTCAAATTAATATTTACACAGTATATCATTAGGGGATGAAAACAAACGCCCTGCGTCTACCCACGCCACGCGTCGCGGTGTGACGAGTTATTCAAATTATGTCTACTAGTCATTTGAATTTAATGAATCACTGTGTATCTTATTTCTTAGAAATATCTCGTGAAGTAATTTCACTTCGTTCTCAAATAAAATATATTATTTGAATATCATTTTATAATTTTACATGGAATTTACATACATCGAAAAAGTAACAACAACTGTACTTTGAAATAATTATATTATAACTATACAGAAGTATATCAATAGTGATATCGCGATATTAAAAAACACTGTATGTAATAAAACACGAAACAGAACAGTTTATCTATGACTTTCCATTATTGTAACATATTTTAAAAAAAATATTTCGTACTCCGTCTAATTTTCATGGAAAATATAATGAAACAGAAAATATACATTTCGTCAGTAGAACTGTTTGATTGCAATTTACGAGGCTTTCGTAGTTTCCGTGCTAAAGTGTGTTAGTCAGTAAACCGCTATTACAAGATCCCGGAAGACTTTTATGTCAATTGTATAGTACACTGAAGACGCAGATAAAATGCGTTTCCCCATTTCATACCTCTTTATTTTGGTCGGGTAATTTTATTTCTTAGTAACTTTCTCCAATGTTGCTTTTAGCGGAATAGAAAACCCCTTCGTAAAATAATATGAAAAATGTTTATAGTGGTAATTATACAATGAGCTTTAATTATAAAAGTACCAATATTCTTATTACAGCTTATGAAGGCTGTATATACTGTATCCGCATAGGTATTTAGGCTGGATATGTATATATTAATATATATGTATATAAATAACTATATATAATATATATATACTATCAGTATAATAAAAACTGTAGACCAAATAACGTTTGTTATTTTCTTGTATTTATAAATAATTTTGATATTTAAATATTATCTTGGAGGATCAAAAGCGGTTTGTTTTATACATCCTTATTTACATATAAAAGCCTTTGTGGTTCATTGTACATGGTTTCTTAGATAAATACGGGAAAGCCTGGCCAACTTGCCACAAATTTGTCAAGCGAGCAAGAATAATGCACTTTTAAAGAAACTTTAATAAACTCCCTTTAAAATATGAAGTAAATTTTCTGCTTGTAGTTTTTACTCAATAGTATTAATTCGGGTAAATATAAATATACTGTATCTATTGATAAACGACATTTAGTTAAAAATAAATGTTTTTAGAACACATTTTTAACAGAATAAGTAAAAATGTTAACAGCTTTCTTTGTGCTTGCAAAGTTGAAATCGTTTAAACTTTACTAGTTAAGTGTTCTGCATTTTATAGTTCTTGTTATAATATATAAGCTCTCAGGTATTCTTTTAATCCGTGATAGTGTACTGAAAGTAAACATTAGAAGAAATTAGAGTAACATTGAGACAGAAAATTAACAGTGTGAAAATTAACGTTAGACTCGTAATAATACTTGCTGCATTGGATGTTTATCAAATAGTAACAAAGTAAAATATGCTTCCAATAACCAATTAAAATTAATTGGAATTAATTAAAATTAATTAAAATTAATTAATAGTGACATTCAATAATTTCTTTAGTTTTACGCGTATGTCGTCGGAAAGTTACTGAAACATGCACAAGTTGTTTCTTATGTAATTTATTAGTAACCAAGTAAATATTGTTTAAGGTTGAACGTATTTCAAGTACTATACGGCAATAGTCCTTAATCATTGGATATGCTGTTTAAGCGTAATGTCCAGTATGCATTGGCAAGTTAAATAATTGACTATCTACAATCGGGGCACGTTCGTTAGCGGTGTACAGTTAGTCTGTGGCAGACGAATACAGACACGGACTCGAATCAAAAGCGTTTAAATAGGACAAGAATTTTACTTACATTTGTCACTTATTTAGTGTACTCTAATATTTTAAATTTGGAATATAGATTCGTAACCTATAACAGACAATCTGGACCACAAAAGTTGTACGGAAAAACCTTCAGGGAGCTTAATGATAAGATAATTCACATTAAATCTCGATTAGGACTTCGTAAGATCCGTTCCGTTCATTAAAAATCAATGATTCAGAAATTAATTCTGTAATTAATGTTTATCTCGTTCAGACAGACAGATTTTATAGTATATATGTTTATATAACAATATATAAGGTCTCACGGTGAAGGAAAACATCGTGATGAAACCTTCACATATCGGAGAAGAAATTCAAAGACATGTATGAAGTCAACCCACACTGGGCCAGCGTGGTTAACTATGGCCTAGTCACTCTTAATAAAAGGGTAAGCTCTGAGCCCCTCGGTGGGGATGTATAGTGAGCTGTTGATGATATAAAAATATAGTAAACGTGTAACTTGATTTATAAAATGTCGAGTTTTAATCCTGCACTTTCTTTTGTTAGTAAGTTGATTCATGTAAAGCGTGAGGTCGGCAGACGCGGGAACAATGGAGCGCAGCTTAACAAATCGCTGCGTTGTACAGACGCTGTGCGGGAACTGGGACGGACTCGACTGATTATTATCCGAGCTCCGAGCTCTTAGACCGACATACATTCACAACCGCAAGTGCATTATTTCAAATGTTACTATTATCTTTTAGAAAGTATTGATATGACAATTAATAAAAATACCATGTTAAAATTAACAACAATATTGACATGTGTAATTAATTTGCTGGGATATTGGTATTATTTTGAACATTGAATAAATATGAAAAAAAATATCTATGAAAACAAAATCGATTATTTTCTTTCTAGTGTTATGATTAATTTATTTTACAAGTTACATTAAAACGTGTTAAGAGTTGAATATGTGAGCAGGTGCGTCACGCAGCTCGTGTGATCCAACCCGGCCTGGCTTAATGGAGGCTCTGAAGCCACATAATAACTCATTTATCAAGTGTAGCTTGAAACACTGCCTCGTAGCACTTCGGCCCCTTTTAGCTGTAAATTGTAAAGCGTATTAAAGTTTCAGGACTATGAAACTTTCACGTTGGAAAATTACAAACTATCTACCTGAACTGTGATCATTATACGAAACTGAATATCCTTTTAGTTATCCGATAAGTAAATATAAAATAATTTGATCTACAAATCAATGTAATTGTAAGATGTTTTAAGTTAGTGTTTATTTTCTATCTATCAGTTCTATTCTAGAACTAAGGATCTAAGTAACATTGGTAGTTAGAAGTAAGCCTAATATTTGTAAGTAGTTAAATTTTTTTTGTATTATTTGACCTATTAAAATGAATATTTACCAACTTTTAACATGATATTTAAACTTGACCGCGCGTGTGCTAAAAATCCCTTGACTCAAAGCGAAAAATTATGATAATACAGTCTGGAAAGTTTTATTGAGCCTTTGTACATAGTCTAACACTAGATTAGTTTTACTAACTTTTATATATGTTTAAACATAACACTTGTTTATATAAATACAATGTTATAAAAGTTTATAATATTATTTGACTATATAGCAATCTAATGAAAATAGTTAAACTTACTACCACTCAGGCCGGATATAGATATCGGTGGAAAGACGCCGTGGAGCTGGACCTGCGTGAGCTGCATGCAAGTAACTGGCAGGAGACGGCGGAGGATAGGCGACGTTGGCATTCTCTTGTGTCGGAGGCCAAGACCCACTTCGGGTCGCGGCGCCAGCGGAGTAAGTAAGTTCTACCACTCGGAGAATAGTCAATTGATTACTCAGGGAACCATTCGGTGTAAATGTAATATGAGTAGTAAAATTCTTAATGTATTTGAGTGCGTACTGTCTTAAAAGTCGAAATAATCCTAAAGTTTAATAACAGAGATAAATAAATATTTAGTTTTCATACAAATATGTATATAAAAATTTCACATTTTCTAAATATTTTCGAAAAAAGAACATGACTTTGAGAAATGTACGTACCGTGTAAATAGAAGAAATGAACACTAACAAAAACTGGTAATATGCAACGTCAACGTCCATTAAGTGTGGTGTGAAAAGATTTAAGTAAAGTAGATGGCTTGGCACCTGCCTTTTACCATTTAACGCGTTTCCCGCATGAATGTTCAAATAAATACGTGAACAGCGATACAGACAGGTTTCAAAACCCAACTTAAAAGATAAAACTCACCTATATATTCATAAAATTAAGATAAAATATTAGTTTGTTTTTGTTAATTAACTAATTTCTTTTACCACTCCAACTAAGTTCTAGGCTTGTGCTCAGATATGGTTCACACAATAGTCGAATGGCGGGATTTGAATTCTCGACTAAATGATCTGAAGTACCTTTAACCATTGGGTTGTTGGCGCTTTGATATTAAAAATATTTTTCAAAACATTGACGAATTTAATAAATTATTCACCATTGGAGCTTAAGTTTTTTATTGAAATATGTATACCTAATTCAAAATTTATAACAGTATACAATTTTGATAAAAATTGACACCTGCCCGGACGACCGACCCACTTCGTTCTGATTTCAAACGCCGCGGCCGAGACCATAAATTCAATTGGAAATAAAAAATTAGGTTACTCGTATCACGAGGCATTCAACATTTTTTTTTCAGTTTTAAATTTTATTCAAACACTATTCCTTGCAATGATGAACTTATAGGTCAAATTTTAAATTAAGCAGTGATATTTAATTTTTGTTATTCACCATCTCCGCGGTATGAAATATCTTTTTATTGACTGAATGACGACTAAATGAAATAAAATTTGGATGTGTGCCAACCCACGCAGGCTGAGAACTTATTAGCTCTTAAGCACGTATACACTGTTGAAGGAAGCCTGCTCTCTTAATGATTTTCCAAAGCTGGTACTGTATACAAGAACTCTAGAAAAATGCGCATTATGTCACACTGATACTATGTATTCTGTCTTTATCATCATCATCTCATTATACGTCCCCTCTGAGGGGCTCGGAACCTGCCCTATAATTAGGGGTGACTAGGCCATAGTCAACCACGCTGACAGAATATGCGTTGGATGACTTCACACAAATCTATCAATATCTTCGCCCATATGTGCAGGTTGCATCACGACATTTTCCTTCATCGTAAGCGCGTCGGATAATGAACATATGAAATTCGAAAATCGAATTCCACATTGGTACATGGCGAGGATCGAACCTTGACAATGTTAAATACGATCCGGTCCGGTCAAACGCTTAAATGCGCCACAGACGCTCCCTGTCCTTATACTATTTTGTTTTGTCTTTCTTTATACTATTACTAATATAATAAATGCAAAACTTTTAAATAGATGGATGGACGTTCAATAATAGTTCAAAATGGTTAACCTGCTATTTGTTAACGAAATAGATTACTGTCGGGGTTAGATCATAGGTAAATAAATTTTATTTTTATTTATGCGGATGAAGTCGCGGGCAATAACTAGATTTCTATATAAATAATGTAACTGTCAGTTCTTTATACATTTACAAATTAATTAAGAACAGAAGTTTGTGCTCAAATTAAAATTCCTAAAATAATTTCCGTTAAATTATAAAATACTTTTCGTGAGTCATTGTCAACACACATTTATTAACGTATATTTTACATTTTTCATAAGTAAAAAAAATTAGGAAGTGAAATTTCATTAATTAATTTAAGTAAATCAAGTACCATCTTTCGACCATATCATCTTGTGTTCATCTGGGATCGTGGTTAAGCGTTAGTTTGGTTTTTATAAAATAAATATATTTGCTTTTACCTAATAGTGTAAAACTTTACCTTTGTCCTACTTAACGTTGTGTATGGCGGAGCAATGATTTATGAAGTACCAGGTCCATTGTGCTGGCGTCTGCGAGTGCGGTACGTACAAGCCGCGACAAACAAAACCACAGCTTTTGTTATCTGACTTTCTCTAGTTTGGTGTCGTGAAAAGAGAAAAAAAGAAACCATTTAGCACAGCTAAGTGCCGCTCTTGTTCCGTGCCTTATAAACACGGTTATATTTATAAAATGTTTTTTTTGTTACAAGGATTTTATGACAGTAAAGAATACAACTTATAAAACGGCTTAACTCACGTGTAACTCGGTGTCAGTACCGACTAGTTTCGAGCCCATCGGGGGCTCA
>JAODUI010000027.1:5962774-5986157 GCA_027563995.1 Papilio gigon
TTTTTTATTCTAATATCGGTTGCAATGGTGCATGCTTCTTGTTCTTCTGTGGAATAGCTCTTCAATATATCTAATACGGAACAATATGAACCATCATCTTTGTTATTTTCAACATCGCATAAGTATAATTTGTAACTGAGTCGGTCGTACCGTAGAGTGGGTTGTGTGTGACAGTTTACCTTTGATAAATGGCACATAACTAAATCATTTCGCGAACGCACGAAAATATTTCACACATGACGGAGTAATGTATCGCAAAACTTTAATAGTGTTTTGATGGCACACTCCGTTTATTTTTGCGATAAAATCGTTGGAACAAAAAATTTACGTCGGATCGGAAAAGTCTGGGGAAGATTAGTGTTAGTAAAAATTGGGAAGGAGTATACTGTCATTGTATTAATTTTAAATGCTTTTTTATTTTATTCCTCATAGTTATTTTTTCAAGAGTTCAATATACCGTTTGGTTTTATTTTTTTAACTCCATTAAAAGTTGACAAACTGAGTGCTCAGCTTCGAAGACGTCGGATTTCTTGTTGTCAATTTAAAAGTTTTAGTGCGGATTCTCTTTCAACTTTTCCAACCATTTAAACACAATTAAAATTTATTTTACAAATTACATAAATTAATTACGATATAAAACAATTTTTATTACGGTATCTTTACTAAGATTTTATCTGGCTTTCCCGATTCACTTTGATTTTTTTTTATCCAGTAAACAAGCTAAACTTTTTACAAGTCTCAGGTTTACAAGTTAAGAAACAAAATAAATTTAACCAGTTCAGCTAACTTAGATAAATTAACATATGACTAGGACCATCGTTTATCGAAAATTAAACTTTCGATGTTTGACATATACGTGACGAAATTATAGTTGTTGACACTTTTTGTAGACTCTAATATAGATATCACTAATCTAATATTATTTTGTCTTTGGGTCGGTGCATTTAAATATTAAAAAAATATCTAATTAATGCTGGTTGGTTTATTACATTTTCCGTTGTAATATCAGGTATGTGGAACATTATCGAGGCGGGCGCCAGTGCAATAAGATAGGTGAGGTCACGTGACAACGACAAATGAGGCCGTAACTCTCCGCGTCCCCTCTTAAGATTTTCTTATACACCGGTTATTACATGTTACCTGCAGCGCGCCGTTATTAAGTCTGGCAACGTTGAGTTTTTCTTTGCTTTTCTTACTAATAAAACCAACGTGCACCGCCACGTGCGACATTCATTCCCTCATAACTTACTTTTATTTTCATTTTTAAAATTAAAAAATATAAATAATTTTTAAAGTTTATATTTTTGAAAAGGTAATGTAATTATTATTTTTTTCTTTAAATATACATACAAAGAGATAAATGGTGTCCACCTTCTTTGGGCGACGCAGAATATTTGAAAAGTTTCCGATACCCACGGTGGATGTATGTGCCGACGATATCGGAGCTCTCTTAGCAATTATTCAATAAAATATTATGTTGAAATACCAAAAAATATCAACTGTATCAAATACCGATAAATATCAAATCTAAATATATCATGGTTAAAAAAGTATCTAAAGAATAAAAAAAACTATAGCATCTGTATAAGATATCAAAAATATTTAATTTCACAATGATCATTTATTTGTTGGTTGAACTAAAATTCAATTAAAAAAAAAACTATCCGTCCGGTGATGACGTCATGAACTGGTTGTATATGTTATGAAGAAATGTATTAGTTGTAATAAAGATTAAATATGAAATGTTAATAAAAAAATTGTTAAAACACAATTGTTATATATTAGAGGCAATAAATTCTCTAGACGATTGTACACTCGTGTGTTTCTATCGAATAAAGCGATCTCTTCATTCCGACACTTTTTTATACTTCTCTAAGATTTATGTTCAAACTTGCGCTATTACTCATCTGGCTCCTGAGGAGTTTGTTTTTTTTTTGTAATCGATTCAACTTCTTTTGCTATCAAGTTTACGTAACTTTGAAAAAATGAATTAAGCGATCAATTAACGGTATTCAGTTATTTATGAGGTTAACTTTGTACTATTTTTACAAACAATAAAAAAAACAAACCATCATTTTATAGGATAGATTAGACTTTAGACTATACTGTACTTCTATGTAATTGATTTGACTAACCATCTGCAAGAGAGGACTAGTAATTGACAGGAAACCTAGAGCGGCACATCTCTAGAGCATCTACTTTTTATCAACATACTTTTAACATTTGGTATAGTGCTATTTTGCGGGAGAATCATAATTTTGATAACCAAACAAAACGTACCGATACTAAGAAGTTTTTATTACATGGTAATATATATGAGATTGTTGGTGCCACAGTTATTAAGCGCTTGACCGGACCGGACCGTAGGACATTGTCCAAATTCGATCCCCGTCTTGTACCAATGTGTTTTTCGATTTTCAAACTTCATATGTACGTTATGCAAGTTCCTAGGGTGAAGAAAAACATCGTGATGCAATTATCACATATCTGCGAACATATTTAAAGATTTGTGTAAAGCCGACTAACACGCATTGGACTAGCGTGGCTAAATATGGCGTAGTGTCCCCTAATGATATGGTGACCAAGACCCTCAGTGTGGACGGATAGTGAACTGGTAAAAATGATGGAGACATATGTGAAATTTTAATTGGATTTAAATAAAAGAGAGTTAATGTATCAAGTATCTATAGTTTGTATCTATGCGTAAATGATTCATCGTGTAAAATTACCTTTGGCGAACAAAATACAATTACATTTGTAACATGATTTGGTTCAGTTTAATGCACCGTAAAATTTTATTCACGTTTAATGAAACCGCACGTACTGTCAAAAAGTAATTATTACTTTTGAATAAATAATTGTATAATTTAAAAGCTGGACTCAACATTGAAATTTGATCGAACAGTATTTAGAGTATTTTCAATTGAATACAAATGAAAGAATGTTATATTTATCCAAAATTTATTATCTACCTAGGACTTGCTTTTTCATATTCTATTTTAATCTTAATATTTTATTTACTACAATTTTCACTCTTCGTACTGATGCTCTAGACATAGTAATGTCAAGGTATTACAAAATATTGCAGTTCAGTCACTATTCGGTTAACTTCGTAGGAATCTTTAATAGAACGTAATTATTTAAAAACTGTTCCAGACATGAGGATCCTACATTCTTTTGTGTTCTCTTCTTATAAACTTATAGAATCTTTGCTATATTTCAACAATTTAAAATAACCCATACGGTATCCAATGCCAGAGAAACACAACAATCAATATCGTATTTGATATCACTCTCCGTTATAGAAGTATTGATTATAGGTTCCTGCAAATATTCTATTTTCGCATTCCCTTCTTCAACATATATCGTTTATTGTCATCTGTTACGCGTATTTCTCTCTTCATTTAAACAGAATTATTCTCTGTTACTATAATCATATCAATAATAAATAAGTCGACTAGATGAAACTTTCCTTGTACGTATTTCATATATTTTTAAAGACTAGTCGACACTTCAGTGTTCCTCAAATCGGGCACGTTCAACGTGAAATGTCTGTTGCAAGTGCATTTACTCTGTCCACCGAGTTGATCTCTAGCGATACAAACGTTAGGAGATCGAAACTTTTCAGCTCTATCCCTTTCGTTTTTCTTTAATCTGTCTTGAACTTTATATGTAGGTCCTATATCTTTTTTACTGTCTACTTTATCGTTTTTTGTCGAAAATTCAGGTGATCTTTGGTACAATTCGGATGTCAGCCAGTTCTGTTGGTATGTTTTACTATGTATTTATAGTACATTGGAAGTTTTTAGGCTACAAATATCGCTTTATACCGTTTAATTCGCAAAGGTTTATAATCTTATCTATTATTTTTTAATTCGACCCAGGCTCAGTCCAAGGCAAAGGCTAGTTACTATTAAAAGAACGTTATTAATATCACTACACCACCTACAAGATATGCAGCTAACAAAGATATAGTTGGAAAATGAACTTCTCTAATGTCAATAGTTTTACATATATTCTGCTTTTCCTTGTGAATTGAACTCGCGACAGATATCTGGAAGTTTGCCAACTAGCAGATCGTGTCTAAGAAGCAAGGCTGAACTGATCCTCTCAATTATCTTACAGTTTCAATTACCTCCCTAATCTCCAAGATTATAGAACGTTTATCGATCACACTTAGTTCACACTTAGGATGTCACTAAGGCTAACTTATTTAGGATTTTTGACTGATTGTCGTATATTAAAAAAATTGCAACAAAAACCACTCAATGATTTTCATTATAAATATAATGAACATTGGTTTTTAATTCGAAATTATGTTTTTATGACTATCTACGAATGTGGCTCATTATAAATAATTTGTTATATTTTACGTTTTAACGATCTTAAATGCAAAAGATTAAAAAGAATGGAATTATATTGATAAACGGTAGCTTAATCCTCAAATTTAAATACGGTGAAGAGATTTTTTGTTAAATGAATTTTCGATTAAAAAAATACTATTTGGAACGGTTTTTTAACTTGAACTTTAGCGATGTACGAACCATGTCGCGTAGGTGGAAATTAATTGAGATTTCATTTCTAAAATGCGGCGATATTTCTTGGAGAATTTTGACATTCTTTAAAGCTGCGTGTTTGGAAATTTAGTTGTAAAGCTCACATACATTATATTATATGAAACAATCTCTTCTGTTTTTATTAAACAACTTACGGTGAACTTTTCTATTTGCTATGTACTTACTACAAGAGCTATTGTTTTATTAAGTAAACATTATACATATACAAAATGTAATATGTGTATTTTTATGAGTACAATCATGCATGCCAATAGCCTAATAGTTAAGGGTACAGACTACCGATTTAGCGGCCGTGGGTTCGAATCCCGCCCTTAGACTATTGTCGAGTACCATATGGTAACACAAGTATTTTTAAGATTACCGGAAATGGTTACAAAAAATATTTGTTAATTGACACAAATCTACTAATGTCTTAATAAAATAGACAAAAAAAAATTAGCAATATCGTCAACATCAGCCTCTGTCTGCCCACTGCTTATATGCGGTCCTCCGCCTTCCGCAATAATGAGTTATTATTTAGTGCGTTTTACTGATAATTATTTAAAGCCTTTTTTCGCATCTTAAATTACTTGCAAAGTGTGACCAGTTCTCGTAAAACTTTAACTAACATGTCACAAAGGCTCTGACCCGACCTTGATTATAGTTTGTATTGTATAAATCATGTAAACATGGTAATGTTTTAAGCTCAACTTAATTAGCGCCTAGCCCCAGAATTAACACAAATATATGAAGTAGTAAAATAAAGTTAGCTCATTACTGTCTGTCGTTTGGTACAGCTTAGTTACACATGTTGTAAGCTTTTAAAAACATATAGTGTACTTATTAATTACTATTTATTTTTATTTTCATACAAAAGTATATATATTGCAGATCGTCGGTGGCGCAGTTATTAAGCGCTTGACCGGACCGGATCGTACTCGACATAGTTCAGGTTCGATACCCGCCATGTACCGATGTGTTTTTCTATTTTCGAATTGCATATGTATATTATCCGACACTCTTACTGCGAAAAACATCGTGATGCAACCTACATAGCATATAGGCGAAGAAATTTAAAGATATGAGTAAAGTCAACCAACACGCACTGGCCCAGCGTGGTGGACCATAGTCACCCCTAATAATATTGTATGTTCTGAGCTCCTCGATGTGGATGAATAGTGAGCTGATGATTATGAGAGAAATATTAAACATATAACGTACACATTTTAGTAAGTTTGAGAGCTTATGTTAACATGGTTTGCGACTGTAATCGAACATGCAAGCACTAGATCGATAGTCCTCACACCATTAAGCTATTGATGCTTCAAAGTTTACTATTACTATATTATTCATATGTGTATGTGTGCTAGAAAAAAGTCGTTTATAAAATTGTACCAATATTTACACAGTTCGTCCTTTAATCTATTTTATCTTAGTGGCAATAATAACTTACAACCTGTCACCGAGTTGTCAACATGATGCATGTTGTTTAATAAACGTCCGCGACGGCCATAACATGGAGACATTACTTGCACGGACGTCAATACCTATCGCTACCAATGAAATTCACTAGCGATCAATATGCAATCTTATACTCATAGATTTAAGATTCACTTTGAATGCATTGACTTAATTTGCTAAACTACTTTTTATGTGCAATGAAATAAATAATTTAATAGTGTATTGTTGAAGCGTTTTTTATATATATACGTTTTAATAAAACTGTAGTATCTATATGTAACATAAAAAGAATAGATTTGAATAATTTTTGTGGGAAATTCAATTTTTAATATGTTTATCTGCCTGTAAGCCCGCGTTTGTTTCTGGTAATCTTGGCTGGAAGGATTTCGACGGGACTCTTACTGGAAGGTAGCTGACATCTGAATAACGTAGCGAACTTTTTTGATTCTTGCTGACGAAGTAGCAAGTGATCGCTAGTCTCTAATAAGGGTTGGAAGGATAATAAGCAATGTCGTTCGATGATTCTCAACAGTTGAAGTTAACGGATGTCGTTAAATGAGGATATAACTTTAATATGTGTCTCCCTTTGTTACCTCTGTAGAAATATTCGTTAAAATAAAATCATATCTTTTTAAAAATACTGAGATAGTTATCTGGATATTTAAAAGTTTATTTTATTTCGATTCTAACAGACGCCCAAAATAGTAAATGAAAAAAATTAAAAAATACCTCTTTGAATTCAATAGAATAAAGTCTACATGAGTGGTTTACATAATTCCGGGTTATTTTTTATAAAGCGAAAGCCTCTTACTTCATTATTACCAACAATGGTGCAACCTTTTCAAATAACTGAACGAACTAAATGAAAAACATTGAAAATTTTAAACCACAGCAATCCTTTTATTTGATAGCTTCAACAAAGACTGAACGTAAATATAAAATCTTTTCTAGGAGTAGAAAAACTTTGTTTTATTATTATTATTTACACAAAGAAAACATTATTTACTATCTAAAATATTCTTATATGGATATAATCTTCATATATTTTTTTAATCCTAGCAATTCTTTTCTTAATGCAAACGTGATCTGATTATTTGGTTATTTTATATGTAAAATAACCAGTGAGTATAGTAGATTATAGTTTTAGAGTAAGACAAATAAAAAAAGTTTGTTATACATAGGAAAAAAAATCAAGAAACGATATGGAACTGTAAATTATTTTTATCGATTAAAACAGACACAAAAAGCGTGTCATTTCTCGGTAACGGAAGAGGATGTAAACATTTTACGAATTTGATTCAGTAATTTTTGAGTTACTTTTTTACTTGTTGATTGTCTGTATAATATTAGAACTGATGTATTGTTATTGCTTTGTGTACAAAGGAACTATCTTTCATATTAACTCGAAGGATATCGTAATATAAGATTGGGACAGTACAAATTGAGTGTCCCTTTCACGCCGAGGATTATGGTGTCATAATAATAGAGGATACAAATGGAGAGAATACGTCTTACTACTGATATATTTTATTGCCGGTTTGTCTTTAGGGATTTCTAAACCCTAATAAATAGTTACGACGTTATTGATGATTGTTTTGCATTAATTTCTATGACGATCTTAAATTTATCGTCTTATAGCAACTTTAGCTTGTCTCGTGTCTAGTCTAATATGATCAATCAATGGAGTGTTTTTAAAAACTATGTTGTTTTGAGTGAAACAGGAAATAATAAAAATGTATTTCAAAAGTCGACCTTCGGAGCCCTCCGTTCGTTTGGTAACGTAACCTTTTCTTTACAATGAACTGCATCTTGGCTAACAAAGGCTTGTAGTGCTATTGTGTGACGTCACACTTTCGGCAGTTCACCGAAAGATCAATGTCGATAAGAAAGTCGACATTTCAAATTGTATTCTTTACAAGTTAATTAATAAAAAAATATTGTACTGGTTTCAGATTAAAAAAGCGTGGCCAACTTTATAGAAGGAAGCCCTGGATTTTGGCAAATTACATGCAATTTTGATAATGCTCAATTATTCTATTATTATGAATTTATTAGTCGAAAGTTGTTAATAAGTTAAAAAAAAGCAGAAAACTGATATAAAAATTTGGGGCATGTTCGCGTTATATCCCATAATTCCAGCTTTTACGACTCGTAAAACGAGACTTTGGTGGGCAAATTTTATTCCTTAATTAGGTTACATTCCTATTTTACAGGCGACTCTAAACTGAGGGAAAGATATGAATTCTTAAATTTCAATCGCGTAATGAGTTTTTAAAATATTATACTTTAAATTTTTGTAGGAAACATTTTTATGCAAACATATTTTGTTAGAAAAAATTAACTTTCCTTTAAGCTTTAAATGTTACTCTCATTTTAATTATGAGAAATATTTCGTTTAAAATTATTAGTTAATTTACTATCACAGAGACTTTTTAATTTAGTCTTAAAATCCAACTATATAGCAATCTTTTGAAGATTGGGAGAAGGGTAACAACATGTTTTTGTACCGACATTTAGGCAGTAAAATTTCACGCTAATGTTATCAAATCTTCATAAAAAAAATACAATCTCACCCCCAAGAAGGAACTGAAGCTATTGCGTAAGCGCATATAATCAATTGCTTTGAGTAAAAGTTATGTTATAAAATATTTACGAATAAAGCGCTGAGTCGGCGTTTGGTAAACAAAGTGTCACGTCGGTTTCATAAACTCTCAGTATTGGATGTTTCTTGTATAAAGTTATTAACTGTAAGGATTTTTTTTTAAATCTAAATATGTTTTGTTTGAGAAGAGAGCTTGGGAGTGGTTCTGTTGTAGCTTTCTTTACTGTATCTATGATCACAGTCACGTATATGGGAGAAGTTTTAAATTCACATAAATTTCAATATAAAATTCTTTATATTTACATAATCACGTACACTAGTGTAACACAATTGAGAACAAATCCGAGATCGCATTCTAAATAAAAATGCACGTTGAATTTTTATATCTCGATATGTAATCTTGGAATAGACGTCATGTGAACGATTGGGCTTGCCCTTGTAAGTATCGAATAGTGCATTCCGGCCTTGACACGGCCTTCGCCCCCCGCCGCCCGCGCCCCCTCGCTGCCCGCGACCCTGCACTATGCATGTAACATGGACATTTCTATAAATTGAACCGATCCTACTACAATAGTTTTAGACTAGTGAATAGCGTATATTCGCATCTAGCACCTAGCATTTCCATATATAATTATACATTCATATCAAATCTGAGAATTTAAAGGAATGTTTACCATTTTAAAATTGTCAATCATTATCAACATTCCTTGTCTGCCCACTGTTGGATATAGGCCTTTCCCAATGCCATCCACAGTATGCGGTCCTACGCCTTCCGCATCCAATGACTTCCTGCCGGACTCGGTGAACCGATGACTTAGTGTCAATCACAGCTTGACATATTTATCATAGAGGTAGATTACTGCAGGCAATGACCCGTATTCCGCTTACCAAGTTTTTCTTATTCTGCGCCGTCAAAAATCTAGTATTTAATAGTTTTTCCTTTGATTATGAATACATAAAACTTCTTAACCACCAAGTGTTATTTCAAACTTTGTGCGGTATTGTAGTTTCTATTTAAAATAAACTAAAGATTGGTCCAACTTCTCATTCAGAAAGTTTTATTTTTCGAAACTTCGTGTAGCCTTTGACGTTCTTTGAAAGCGTGTTTTAAAGAACTCGTTAAGAAATTCTGTTCTAAGCTTTTAAATGTTTGATAGAATGTTTTATATAAGTCAATAGTTTTTAGTTTTATACTGCAGGGAGTAATGTTACGTTGAGTGAACAGCGCCTGTGACGACCGCCTTGCGATTCGGAGAAGCGTGAACTTAAGTTTATTGCTTATCCAGTTTTGAGTGCAATGCCTGTCTAATAAACATTTTGGAATCGATATGCGTAAGTCAAACGTAAATTCAATGAAATTTACAAAGTCATATGATCAAATATGATTGTATAAAATGGTAATATAATTTCAATTTAAGAGAAGACAATCTTTACGGCAATTAAATATTGCAAAATGTTACGTGTCCATAACAAATGACCGGTGTAGATTTATACACGGTTCT
This sequence comes from Papilio gigon, assembly GCA_027563995.1. NCBI lineage: Eukaryota > Metazoa > Arthropoda > Insecta > Lepidoptera > Papilionidae > Papilio > Papilio gigon. The sequence goes on from JAODUI010000027.1 coordinate 5,972,896, forward strand.
GGCATTAGCATTGTTTCGTCTAAACACTGTTTTCGTTGACTTGGAAATGAATTATGTATAAAGCTGTACATTTGTTACGCTCTAATCACAGATAATTTTAGGCCTCGAATGTGAGAGGCCAGCCTACCGCTTAGCACTGGGTAAAACTTTTTGAACGTACAACTTTCTACTGACTAAGTGCAGCTGTCTAATATTTAGCTATATAGTTTGGATATACATTTTTTTTAATTACGCTAGAATATTTGCTTCATTTTTTTTTAATTCTTAACCATCTTTAAGTAAAATTTAACTAAACGCTAGAAGCTAGAATTCAATCAAATGCCAAGTTGGTTTAAAAATATGAAATCAACTTGTTATTTTACTTGTTTACATTAATAAAGATTTTTGTTTATTTCCAGGTGCACGTAATGCGGAGTTCCCGACGCGGTAAGCCTGAAAACTCAAATACAAATAATATAAGAACAAGACAATTTTTGAATAAATGCCGCTTCATGATGAATAACAATTGAATTTTAAAAGATTTTTTTCAGATTACTTTCCAAGTAACACAAAATAAAATGATGTGAAAGATAAAATGGACATAGAGGCGAAGCTTTTAGCTAAATTAAAGGATACAGTATCAAAATTAAAATGTACGTGAGCGAACATAATAAAAAGACTTAACATATACGGTCAATGGATTTCTCATGGAGCGTATTCAGATGAATCAGTCTTTGCCTGCCAAGTATCAGCGAGCCGAGGCGTCGTACAAAAGCTGCTCGCAGTCGCTGCCTCTCGACATATTGTAAGTACACTTTATTTTCTTTTTAAGTTATTATACAAGTAGGTCATCAAATGAACAACATAGTAATACTGGACGATACCAACACTAATTCAAAAGACATCTCACAACACTGAATTAAAATCACAACCTAGTCGCAATAGCATAGTAATAGACCGTTACATGGGAGATAAACATCACACACCTTCAGTGCTAACTGAATTCGATCTTCGATAACCTAATATGTCTAGGCAATTAAACTATTAAAACTTTCGTGAGTCATTTCACTATACTACTTATAAAACGAAACTATAGCGCGTTCGTGGCCCGTCGCTCACTGAACGCGCCGCGAACGCGCCATAGTACCGTTCCCACTCACCCTGAAGATGAACCTCCGATGGGCCCGAAACTAGTCGGTACTGACACCGAGTTATACGTGAGTTAAGCCATTTTATAAGTAGTATATGTGTAGGCAAAACTGAGCATTATATAGTTTAACTAAGTGTTTAAATTAAGTGTAAAAACGTCTGTGCAGTTAATACTTAAGGTTAAGTTTTAACTGTAAAGTTTGACTGTTTAGTTACGACGATAGGAATGTGTGGACTTAAATGGAATAAATCTATTGACATTGATAACATCTAAGCACTTCAAGTTTCATAGACATTACTTTTTCTAAGTACGCTTTCTGAAAATCTCGTAAAGTTGAAAATGAAATTAAGTTAAATTAAGTAATGCAAGTTCAATGTAATATTAAAGTCATTCATAAAGTATATTTTATATCTTCTCGTACTTTTTAATCAGAGTAATTTTCTTTTCATAACTTTAATTGTATGTTGGTCAAGTTTTGTCGTTCTACATTATTTTTTCCACACCGTCCGCCGGCTACGGTGTGGAATATTACATTTGCGGGTGCTTATTAGTTTGATTGCTTTCTAATCTGATTCCGATACGCAAATACGTATAGTTAGTACCAATTTTATTACATTTATAGAAATTGTTTGTTTGTTTTGTTTCTTTTTTTCGTGTTACCACAGGCTTTATGTAATAATCGAATTTAATAGAAATGAGAAAGAGTAGAACAATATTGATTTTTGGTTACAATCGCTTATTACATTAAATACTAGTATAGCCAATATTAATGTTATTTCAATCAAGCTGAACAAATACAATTGCGAAGTCCAATTCAGAATTGCTACGTTTCGAATACAACCGCAATGTAAAGATTAATATACTAGCCACAACAGCGTTTCCCAACTTTCCTGTGCTGTGCCATGTGGCCCCACCGTAACATTTCTAACACATTTATGCTCCATATATAATTATTAATACAATTAATTTATTTGTCCACTTAAGAAACATAAATTAGTTTTAGTACATCAATATGAAATTGTTATCAAAAAACAATAAGCAAAATTTCAAAACGTGAAAAACTAAAAATCCATTTTTGAATGCTCCCCTAAGTGGCGTGGGGCCCGCGTCCGGAAACAAGCTAGAGTAAACTAGCAAACGTAATGTTAAATGAAATAGACAGTATCACCCTCTGGCTGTCACTGAAGTACCTGTCGATGTTTCATAATAATCTTAGCGTCAAGATATGAGATATATTTTTACATACATTTACAACATTTCCATCAAATTATATGGTTAATGTCAAACATCATTTCAACGAGATGGATAGGAATTAAAATTCCTCGTCTGTATACAGATGGTTGCCGCGCTCGTCGTTCCGTCCCGCGGAAGGCGAGCTGGCAGACTGTGTGCTAGTGGTGGGCGTGTCGCGGCCCAAGCTCGCGGCGGCCCTGCTCTCTGTCACGCTGCTGTCACTCTTCCTTACTTTCCATGTCTTGTATGACAGTGCGTTATACAGTATACAGGTAACATTTATGTGTACAATCCGGGCTCTTCGTGCTGTTCCACCTTCAAAGCTACAGCAGTATGAATGTTTTATATGGATTGACACAATGCAGGAACAACAGGAATGCTGCTTTTAATTGTGTCTGTACGAAATGTACGTTTTTATTATCCCGTCGTTTGCGCAACTCACTGCTACCTAATCGGGTATTTATAAGATTTGGCAGAGTTTGTTTGTTTTAAGGACGAAGGCTATTTTCTGTTAGTGGAACACTCCGAAGGGCCCGGACTGTACAAGTGTTAATTCGTCAGTGTCATGCCTGCTATCATGATTAACAAACACTATTCACAATCATTCATTGGTTAATTAAGCAATTCTTTAACCTTGGGACCATTCGGTTGCCCACCACAAATATTGAGATGTCTTTATACCAAATAATACACTATATAGCAGATTGTACAAATGTAGTCCAAGTAATTTTCCCAGTTAATTTCCCCCTGTCATATTTTAAAACAGACGTCGAATAATTTATTATTAGCTTACACTAATAAAATAAATAATTGAGGTATTATAATAGTATTTACTATTTCAAGCACAATACTATTATAATAGAGAGTCGGCGCAGTTATTACGCACTTGACCGGACCGGACTGTACTCGACATTGTCCAGGTTCGTACCCGTCATGTACCAATGTGTTTTTGGAAATTCGAATTTCATACGCACATTATCCGACGCTCTTACGGTGAAGGAAAACATAGTGATGCAACCTGCACTTATCTGCCAAGGAATTCAAAGATGTGTCATGTCAACCAACACGCACTGGACTAGCGTGGTTGACCTAGTCACCCTTAATAATAGGATAGGCTCCGAGCTCTTCACTGCTGAGCTGATGATGATGATTTCGTGTATGTTTTTTATTTTAATCGATATAACGGAACGTACAATGTAATATGGAATATAATACTTGTTCAATCAAGTGTTTTAATCGAGCGGCTTCACCGACACACAAAACGTTAATAACGTTGACATTTAATTAAGCATACCGCATGGGGGACTTAATGCGTGTATACTTTATGCACACAACTGTACACGAATCAATTATGTGTATACTTCAATTATTACGGCGGTCATTATACCGGGTATAGAATATGTATCGATTACAAGGCTGTTACCAATGAAAATGCCATGGTATTAAAGTGTTTCGATTATTAAAGGCTAGAGACAACCTTGTAATTTCCGAAGTGCCTTTGAATGTATTTTCGATGTAACCTTGCTTACGGACTTTTGATTTTCAAATTACTTTATAATTGCTATAAATTACTTTTTGTATAATACAAGTGATCAGTTTTTATTTTATAATCTGTTATTGGTTTCAACGTAAAAATAATATGGTTTTAGTTATTTTTTTATTTATGAATGTAAGTTAAGTGAGGTTACAATCGTCTGTATAACTTGAATGATTTAAACAAATTGTTTTAAAGTGAAACTGATACACTTAGACAGTTAAAATAGTCCCTGGTTCGTTTCTTAAAGAAAACACCTTTCCACCACACTTTCTACTGCAGAGTAGAAAGTGTGTGAAGAACACTTTAAAAAATGGACGCAAGTTTTAACTGCCCGACTGTTTATTTACTGAAGGTACATAGCGTGTTTCTCGAATGCAATATATGTTTATTTGATTTGGTATAGGCAGCAAGTATGGTATCAGCGGCGCATGAAAATCACAACCTCCTTGAAAATCAACAAATAAACACGCGCACTATAAATCATCCTATGTCGCTGAGGAAACGACTCAAGCTTCCGCGACCGCCTCGGCCTGTCCGTAGACTTCCACAGGTATTGTCTTTTAACAATTGACTTCCGACGCTAGTTTTTTTTTTTTAATTCCTGAGATAAAGTACATAGTAAGATATGATGATTAGCGTAAGATATGAATATTAATATTTACTAACTATGTAGTGACTATAAGAAATCTATTTTATGTTGGTTTAATTGACAGGCTTTGATAATCGGCGTACGGAAATGTGGCACCAGGGCCCTCTTGGAAATGTTGTATCTCCATCCCATGGTACAAAAGGCGTCGGGCGAAGTTCACTTCTTTGATAGAGACGAGAACTACGCCCTCGGTCTCGACTGGTACAGAAGTAAAATGCCGCTGTCTTTCAAAGGCCAAATAACAATTGAAAAGAGTCCCAGTTACTTTGTTACACCGGAGGTAATTTACTAGTTTAAGTTTTACGCAACATTTTTAAATAACTTTCTCAGGTATGGGAATAAAGTACTTATTTTCGGCGAAAGACTTAAGTCCAAGGCCTAGTAGGGAAAACCTAAGCTTTTCGCCATAGTCTTTAAAGTAAACTGATGTAGAATTTACTGTCAATGATGATTTTTGACTAGTGTATCATCCATGATAGGTACCAGAACGAGTGCGAGCAATGAATTCTTCGGTGCGTTTGCTCCTCATCGTGCGGGAGCCGGTGACGCGTGCTATATCCGATTACACGCAGCTGCGGAGTCGCACGACGCCGTCTGCGCCCGCCCACGCCCAAGTCGCGGGCCATACGCCGCATCAAGCTCTCGACGCTGCGAAACCGTTTGAACATCTCGCTATATCACCGGACGGATCTATTAATGTTGCTTATAGGTATCGAAATATTCAACTCACAAAATACAATGTTGTACATTGAAAATTGTTTTGTACTTTGCAATTAATTACTCATTCTGCATATGAAATCCGAACGCGGATAGCGTGTTCAACAGCACCAACATAACATTTATATTTCATTTTGCCAATTGTTCATAGGCCGATAGCTATATCCCTATACCACGCTTACCTGCACCGATGGCTGGAAGTGTTCCCGCGGGAACAGATCCTGGTGGTCAATGGAGATCAACTGATCGAGGATCCAGTGCCGCAGTTACGTCGTATAGAGAAATTTCTTGGACTCGAGCATAAAATTGGTGAGTTTTTTTTTTAACCGTTTAATCATAATTTTTACAAACTTGACGTGATAATGTTTCAATACATTTGATTATTTTTTTCCATATATAGGTAGGAAGAATTTCTACTTCAATGAAACAAAAGGTTTCTATTGTTTGCGCAATGACACAACTGACAAATGTCTGCGGGAGACGAAAGGTCGGAAGCATCCGAGGGTGGACCCAGCCGTTGTCACTAAACTTCGTAAGTTTTTCGTCCAGCACAATCAACGGTTCTATGACCTCGTGGGAGAAGACCTCGGCTGGCCCGAGGACTAGGGTGTACGGTGAAGTACAGAAACTATGACTATGTGATCAATATACATATCAATGTTATAATACGAGAACATATCAAAAAATATCACTAGAATAAGATTTTTAAATGATTATACATACATTTACGAATAGATAAGGCACTTGGATTATTTATTTATAGTGAAAATGAATTTAAATATACTTAATTATATATTTAAAATTTTGCTATCGCTTATTTATAGATTTGTGTTATTTATTTAGACAATTTTGTAATTTCGTTTCTATTGATATAATTGTAGAGATTTTGTTAAATTTAGCATTTTAAATTATTTTCGGCAGTGTGTAAGAAAGGGAACAAGTGTTTTGAGAACGAGATTCAATGAACTTTATTAACTAAATATAAAACGGTTCACACGCATTTACCCGATATCGGCACCGACTAGGACCGAATACGGGGGCCCTTCTTCAGGGTGAGTAAGACTGGTACTACATCGCGGTCGCGGCCCGTCTCTCATTAAGTGAACGACTCAACTAGATGAATGAATGAAAGTGACACCGGATAAATATGTGTTAGACGTTTTACATTAAGTTAATAATAATTTCTCACGAAAGTTTAAATTAACTGTTATTTATTTGTTATACATGCAGCCTTATAATAGTAATAATGTACAAGCATTTACAGTAATGTACTGATTTGATAAACCGACCCACTGAAACCCTGAGCAATATATTTTTATACATTATTATTAAGTGTGTGCAACCTTATACAATGTTGGTTAGATATACAGAGTATGAATTTACCTGTTGTGATCATTTCATTATTAGAGACGATTCGTTTTATTTATAGTTATAAGAATATTATAAAATAAATTTACTATAATGTTAAAAGATTTAAGCGGCGTATATTTTCGCTTCCTTCTAGATGTAAATTGTGCTGTGTGGTTTGTCTTTATGTTACGTGAATGTGATTGTCCTATCTCCTAGGAAACATTTCATTATGTCCAAAATTCAATACTTCATCTATATTTAAAATTACGTAGTTATTACTATGTTAATTATCTTGGCTTAGTCAAATGTAGATATTATAGAGCTCCGAAAGCATTTTTTTTTGTAAGTGTTTTATAATTCAATGAAATTTCTTCTTTACTTGTATTTGTGTGGATGTGATTCAAGCAGTTAAATCAATGATAAAAATATAAATACAAAGGTCAATGAGTTTTATACCGTAAGGTTACACTGCCAAATAATTTGTATATAAACGTATTGTTTCCTATTTGTTGTAAAGAGAATCAATATGTTTTGTACATGTGTACAAAAGTACACTGCAGTGCAAACTCAATTTAAATGACACACTTTTTTGTTTAAATTATATTCGACGCGGGTTTTAGAAATATTCTATTTAAGTGTAACGTCCAAGACTGAAGAGCTAGGTGAGTAAGTCTAAGTAATACCTATTTAGCATAAAATGTCCATAGGTAATACGGTAGACGGTTGAAATGAGGCGCTGAACAAAAGTCAATCACCACGGAGGCATTTTGGTATTTTTTTTTTCTAAATTAAAAAGCTTCCAAATCCAATTCAGAATCAACGAATATTTACATGTTTTTTGTATTTCGAAATTATTAATAAATAAAAATCATAAAGTAAGCACGTGCACACAACATATACGACATTATAATTGTGATTTATTATGAAATTGTGTGATGAACTGTACCTACGTAAAATTAACTACCAATATATTTGGAGAAATGTTTACTATTTTGCTGAAGTATTCATGACAGCAAAATTTTTAATAAAAATCCGACTGACTCGGTTGTAGACAAGTATAAAAATTACGAGTCCTATGGCATTATAAGATTCAACATTACTGCTGGCAACCCTGAATTATTTTACGTCATGTCTACACCACAATGTCTCGCACGACTTTCCAAGTAACAATAAAGTTTGGTTGACACTGTATCCGGTGAAGTTTATTTAAAAACATGTATTAGTCAATACTTCAGCAAACTGTGAACACAAGAATATCAAGCATATCAAAGTTATCAGAGTACTGTTAAGTTTTTAGTACATTAAATTAGATGTTAACATGTACACTCGAGAGCAATGAATCCGGGTCACCTAAAAAGATCTATGAATCTACATTGAATAAATCTAGAACTAAGAATGCTAGCTTTATTTATTAGACAGTAAAATACCCCTTGAATTGAAGTACTAACACTTAATAGTTACTGTAAGGTTACGTCATAAAAAAACAAATTTGAAAAAGGAAGTCTAGAATGTGGAACTACGAAATTACCTCATTTGAGTTTGTTTTTATTTCTGTTATCTTTGTAAGTAGGTAATTAAACCATATAGTAATCATATTGTTATACAAAAAAGTCATGTTTCCTATTTTTGTTTGATCTCGCCGATCAGCAGTTTATTTCTGTATGTAATTTGCAATAAGGAAAATGTGGTAGAATATAAATTTCATTTCATTAATTAAAGGGGTATCACGTCGCCTATTAAACACAGTTTATTTGATTAAGCTGGCATTCGTTCCGAGCTAGTGTCTAAGATTTTTAGGTTTCTTTAGGTGATTCGCATTTATTGCTCTCGACTATACTTAGTCGATCTTTTGTAATAATAAGATACTTTTATTGTTTAACGCTAATTCACTAGTTAATAGATAATTTTATTCACTGTTAAATGTTGTGCACTTTCATAAAACGTAGTTAAAAATTTCGTAATAGGGCAATAATTTTGTATCAAAAAAATTATTTAAGGTTATGATGGTTTTCAAACATTTACATTAGTTGTATTTATTAATAAGTCTAATATTTTTGTAGTTTTTTCTTCTCTCTATATTATACTTTCGCATTGTTAGAGTCATTTTAACATATTGTTCTTTTAAATGCCGAAACAAACGGACTATCTTAAGCTGTCGGTATTTTTAGCGATAATTAAACTGCGACTGCTAGAAGCTGTCCGTGTGTATCGGCCTTTACTTTTATGTAACTGAACTAATAAGTTTAAAATTTAACGTCTGCCTATTTGATAAAATCATACTTGTAAATAACCTCTTGAACTTTCTTTACTTGTGTAAATTGTACGTCTTCAATAAACATTAAAACTAATTAAAAAAAAGTATTTCATTTGAGTCGCTAGGCAGTAACAATTTTCATAGGAAAGTCTTTAAATAATAAATAAATGACAGACGAAATGACAATACTCAAAGTGTATTTCAAACATCTAATGCGCGTTATCATTTTTAATGACACAATTCGTAAATTTTTAAATCGACTTTATTCTTTTGTTCTAAATGAAATAATATCTCGCCTCCAGCTTAAATACAGTTAGAAAGTAAAGTAGGCCCAGCACTTCCTTGTCATACCATCTACCGTTCTATTATTAATGTAACGACCAACTGACAAGGAATGACTAAATAATTCAAAATGTCAACTGATTTGAAATGTAACACAAAAGGCGAGTTTTTAAATATATAAAAAGTTTGAACCGGTGGCTTAAAGTTCTAATTTGAACAAAGAAATAATGAAAATTTCTTACAAATTTTTGTTTTAGCTTTTAGTCGCACTTATTCCTTGAAAGCATAAAAAAAAAACAAATTAACAGAGAAGGGTATTTGTATCATTTAGTTAATAATTATAGACATATAAAATCAGGTTAAATATTAACAAGACGAAATAATTGTCAGGGAGAACAGAAGTAAAATGTCAATCCAAGATTTACGGATGACAATCCTTGACAAAAGTCCTGGCAAGTAGCTTCAGGAAACAACCTTAAAGGTTATAAAAATGTCGTTTAAAAAAACATTAAGCAGCTTACGTTCCAGTGTCTTCCTGTTACTTAAGGTGTATCGTTAGAGATTTTTACAAGCCGACCTCGAACGAGAACCACGCCCAACGTTAATGGAGCCTTTTATAACTTGTCACGGCTCCTGAAATTATACATTTTTAATATAAAAAAATCCTCTCAAACTCTCGATATTAAATTTCTCATATAATAAATAAGTAAAAAGATTTATGTTAAATCTATATCTATACTTATGAATCGTAAACTTATTTAACTTGTTCTTTGTTTAGAGCTCTGCAGTTTACAGCAGTCGACAGCGGTAAAGCTTGCAGCACACAGTCGTTAAAACGAACTCCTTTATCTCATGAGCAAAAAAGCCTGTATCTCATGTAATATGAAAATAAAAGTTGAAACGGGAACGTACTGTTTGATTGATAATAGATTTTGATTCGCGTTGTATACGCGTCGCGTCTTATCAGTTGAACTTCGCGTCGCTTCTCTTTTGTTTCGCTTTGCGGCGTACGCTTCAGATGTTAATCGTTGTAATTCGTGTAACGATGGGGTACGGTCGCGCACGTTATCGTTGCCCTGTTACAAGTCATTTCGCTGCAAGCGATGCGACCGCACGGGACGGTTTGACAGGAAATCGTTATCATGTCAATTCACTATTTACGCTTAGACTACTTTCCCTTACGTTTTTAGTTTGAATATGTATTTAACAAAAGAATTATTACCGTTTTTTTTGTCACTTACAGTAGTTGAGAATGTGACAAATCATCAACTATATATAAATAAATTAATTGTAATGTTGAAAAAAGTCAAATCAATTCGTCGGTTACTTTTTAATTTCTTGGCACGTAGTTATTAAAATTTTTAAAAGTCGTTAAATAAGACAAAGAATACTTGAGATGAAAACATAAGTTTAGCTGTTATTTCTGTAACCAGTCTCAGTGGCACCTCCGCTCCTGGCAGTCTTATAGAGTGCCTCGGACTTCGGCCAAGTTATACAATCTTTTGTGTAAACGACATTGCACTCTATACTAATATAAAAAAGACGACATATTTGTTTGAATGCCCTAATCTTATGAATTAACTGTTTTTTTATACTACAAGGCGTCAAATGATTTAGCGATCTCTAAATACCAACGTGATCAAAGTCATTTGTTAAGTAATAAACATTGCTTGATTGATTCACGATATTATTTCAACGAAAATTTCCTTTACTTTTATAGTTTATTGCATCTTATACGAAATGATCTCACGTCTATTACGAGAACTGGAAATGAAATGTCTAAATATTCATGTTTACAATAAAAAATTATCACATCGTATAAAGTTGTAAGAGGGTGGGTACTTTATCAAATTTAAGCATCCTATAGTGACGCTCAGTAGACCGCGGAAATGTTACATTATTCAAAGCTCTCCCCCGAGGTCGGCGGGCTCACTCACGTACGCTTTTCATTCTCATAAAAACAAGGAATTGTTGTTACTACGGCTGATTTTATATTTTATACTACGATAATCTAATCGGAAGGCGCGAAGTCGTTGGATACGGAAGGATCGCATACTGCGGAAGGCATCGGGTAAGGTCTATGTCCAGCAGTGGGCAGACAAAGGCTGACGATGATGATGATGATGAATCTAATCTACATATTACCACCGCTCAATGTGTACATAAACATCTTGTTATCTCCATTCTATTCAAAGCGACGGAATAGGATGGCGATATAATTATGTTTTTGTGTTTCGGCAATGTAAACTCAAGTGAAGGTAAACTAGATTCTAGTTATATTGCTGATAGCATTTCTTCGATAAATTTTGTGATGTATTTTCCACCAATATTATTACTCACAATTCACTGAAACTTTATTACATATGTAATTATAAATAATAGGTTTTGCATATGATTATATATTTTTGCACTTAAATTAAATATGAGTTGGGTATAAACACGTTTACTATAAGTGAGTATGTCTTCAAATTAAATTACTTTTATCCTTGTCCGTCCCATTTTTATAGCATTAAAGGTTTTTTTTTAGCAGGAAGCTTTCGTACATTGTAACTTTTTTCTATTGTGTCGTAAATGTTTTCTGACACAAATAAAAGTCATATAAAGAAACACGTGCGAGCCTACAATGTAGATGAATAAAATGAATTATACGCCGCTAGAGGGCACTCCGTTTCCGCTATATTTTACTAAGTTTCTATGTTAAATGTGAGAGTTAGAGTTGAATGTAGTTAGTTTTAATTGAGTTACTGTTCTACTATTTATTAGGCCATAACAAATCGACATTAAATAAGACGTATTTTATTTCATACATGTAGAAAAAAATAACAGACAACACACGGCAATGTTTCTTTGAATATTTAATGTATCACAAATGGGGTCACTGATTAACCTCTATTCGAATAAGCTTACTCAAAAGGCATGTACCTATTTGAACAATAGTTGGTTCATTACACTAATAACTCAGTTATCTTATTAAGTAATATTTATAACAAAACCTAAACACATTGCGTTTAATTCGTCACTAAGGAGTTCTCCACTTAATGGCTCTGAGTGCGGCAGTTAAAATCATAAATTCAATAGTTTAAATGCAATTTGAGACGGAAATGTTTAGAGTATTAAATCAAGTATAGGCTATTAACTCAATTATATTTAAATTCACAGTAACGATGCCTCTAGTGAATGTTAAGTTGTCATCAGAATGATATCCTCAAAAGTAACAAAACAAAGAGGTCGTTTTTCAACTTGCAATATAAATATACAAAGTGGTCGAGGTGGGGCAGTAATTGGATGTGCTCACGATGTGCTACTGCTGGAACGTGTGCGATAAGCATCTCCGAGGAAGTTACACTGAAGCCAGGAATGATTGTACACCAGGCACACTATCGCTATTGAAAATTAAGTTTAGTAAATTTTAATGTATAATTTTATCATGTCTAACACAATCTTATCAACACGATGTTTAAATGTAAATTATAAATTAAGTATGTTAGTAAACAAGTATTTGTTTATGAACAAAACAAAGCGCCAATAGCCTAATGTTTAAGAGTACGGACTACATTTCTAAGTCGTGTGTTCGAATCCCACCATTCGACCATTGTGAACACTTATACACGCTTACAAGCTTAGTAAATTGACAATAACCTACTAATAGTCTTATAAAAAAGCATGTCATAGATATTGTTAATAGACATAGAGATAAAGTTAATAGGTTGCCTTCACAACACGGTCCAAAAATCACATACACTACCTATAAGAAATTGAAAACAACACAACGTCACATCTGGCTGCGTGTTTAGTTTTTGTTTCAGCTAATTAGCATCACGAAGCCTATTAACAATGCACTTTGACTTGTATAACGCCTCTAAGCGACTACAAGTACTTAGCCAAAGTTACGTTTGGAACAAAGAAACCGCGGCGCTGTTAATTGGTTTATGTAATTTTCTTTAGCACGTTTAAACAAAGGAATAATTGAATATTTATTTTTATTCAATGAAACTATTTGTTAACCTAAGAAAAGATGGATGGATTGCGTGAATGATGACATGAGTAAGAAAGGGGTAACCGATGAGATGACGGCTGATAGGTGAGAATGGAAGAGAAGAACATGTTGTGC
>JAODUI010000027.1:5994539-6011771 GCA_027563995.1 Papilio gigon
TGAAAAGCAAAGTCTCCCAAAAAAATTCAAAGCATCTCTAAAATTGTGTAATTTTCCTTATAATTATTTACAAGCTAACTTCTTGCATTGCGACGATTGTAGCCTGGATGTGTGGCTCCCGTGTCCCTGCTTCCACTCGAAGTGCTGTGACTTCCACCGGAATGTTTGGAGCTACGTGAGTCGAAGCTTCGAGCGACCCTGATATTCGGGTCCAATTTGATGTCGTCGATGTAAGGAGGCAGATAAGGATGCTCTCCAGTGGGAGGTGCTTTAATTACGTCATCGCCTCCATACAACCACAGCGGTTCATCGTTAACTTGTCGTGCAGTGCGTATTACAGGTCTCTGCGGTGGCGGTCTGTATGTAGGTCTAATGAATTGACCTTTGCACATTGATTCACCGAGGAATACGGCCAGTATGGCCAATACAGGTAAGAACTTCGACATTTTCTATTCGTGTAGTGCTTCTTCCAAATCTCTATGTAAACTGTGCTCGGTTGTTAAGTAGCGAATATTTATACTTAACTTTGAGGAAACTGCAGGTTCTTTACCGGGCGATAGTAAATATTTACGATTGAGAAACGGGTAATAACCTAGCGTTCTCGATCTCGCGGCGTTTCATTTACACTTTTAAATGTTTGGTACTTACAGAATTTCGTGATATCCTTACTGGCTTAATGTCACCTAAAATAAATTATTTTGAAACATATCAATACTTGTTTGTAAAGTTTTATGTAATACTTAGGTAACCCAGCTTCATGTTACGCGGAAATGTGCCGTATAGTTCAAAGACATTTTAACTCCCCGAGGAAGTTCATTAACAAGTTTACAAATGTAATTTACCGACACACATGACGACAAAGATCATTAGTTCTTAGGCCTATTAAGGCCTAACCTTATTCCCTTTATCTGCAATTTTAACAAACATTATAAAAAATATATTTTTCAAGTTGATTTGGAAACATTTTATCAAATAGTTTTGAAAATATGTTACAGGATAATACATAGTATATTAATATGTATTTTTAGAAATCATAATTGCACTTATTTTTATAAACGTCGAAATAACGAATGACCAGTTATGAATTTAATTTTACTTCTAAAACTATCGCAGAATATTATTTTCGGCACTCAAGCTTCTCACGTTATTCTTACCGCTTGTTACCATAGCAACCGACGCCATTTTTTTAATATTGTGCTCTATATTATTAACATCCTTGGTGTTGCAAACACAACACTCTTATTTCCAAATTATTTTTTTAAATACTTCCTGAATTATTAATTACTAACAGTATGTATACAAATAAACCAAATTTCGAAATGTGGTAATAAACATATGAAATATTGTTAAACGAATGTTTCACATAGTAAAGAAATTATTTTTTAAAAATTAGCACTTTAGAGCAACAGTAAAAAAAAATCTAACAATTTTTATTCGATGTAAACGAGATTGGTAATGGAAAATCTTTATTGTATTTACATGCTAAATCATAATTATTATTCAATATTAATAAGGGGAATTACCACGTCTTACATTCACGCTTATTAGTATCACAAAAAGAACTTATTTTCCTTGATTGTAAAAATTTATTTAAATACTTTCCAAGAATTAACATTAATATGTTCTTTTAGAATTACAAAAAGTTAAACTCATTACACTATAAACTACCTCTTCTTCTACTACAAGGCTATAAAGTTCAAAACAATTAACATCAATCAACACTCAAATACCTTAATTAAGGCACAATTTAACTGTTGCATAATTTTGGTCGACTAACAATGCTATGAAAGCAATCCGGCAAACCGCCAATTACATTTGAATGCCTTTTATCACTCTAAGATTTTCGAAAATATATATTTTTTTTATATTAAAGTTGTGACAATGGAATATCTTTTTTCGATCGACTTTTGTTTTTGTTTCTGTGTTTTGTTTCCTTTGATGTTTAACATATTTTGCTGTCTGTTATGCGTCCAGTTTAGAGACTTTTAACTTAGGTATTGCTCCTCAATCTACAATTTGATGACAAGTCACAATAATTTATCTAAGCTCAACATTACCATCTTTCTATTTCTATAAATGCGGATGTTTCCATGAATGGATGTTTGTTAGCAGGTTACTCCGAATAGGCTGGACGGATCTGGATGAAATAGACACAGCGATAATAGAGGACTTTTTGGAATAGGACATCGACGTTACAAGTTTTTTTTTTTTTAACTTTAATAGATGACGTGGTCGATGATAATTACTGTGACGTAAACCTGTGAGCGAGGCATATTCATACAAATTAGATAAAAACAAAACACAAAATATGTTTCACGAGTAATTTATTAGTACAGTTATATGTTATATTACAGATTATATGTAGTAAGACTTGTTACATTTATAAGTCAATTAGAAGAACATAAAATATTTTAAGATCCATTACATTGGGTGAATATATAGAGTAGAAAATTCTTAGTTTATAATTGCATTGTGCTGGGTAATGTTAATAATAATGAATAGGGATCTTGTCTGCTGCCTTTGGAACATTGCTGTTCGGTTCCTCTGCCGGGTAAACACCGCGACCGACCCGGTGATGCAATGGTTCGGGTTTCCAATCCAACTGACGTACTTTACGAATTATTTTTATCGGGTCAGATCGTTCTCGTTCATTAACAGGAACCCGACACAATGAGTCACCCACAAAAATGGCCAGAAGAACCATTACAAATAAGATCTTCGCCATCTTCTCTGTTATGTAGACAGTAAAATATTACTGAAAACTGTACCCAGAGGACCCGGTCCAGAATATTTATATGCACAAGAATATCAGGTTGTTTACCCGTCGATATCTGCGACCGAGAAAGGAGAATCTATCAGTCTTAACCTGGTACGATAACCCACAGCGTAAATTATAACTCTGTATGTCGTGTTGTTCGATATTATGATTTATAACTTTGAAGCCGGGTTCACACTGCACTGGACCGTCGGATCTACTTGAATCCGAACATCGGATAGAGGTGTTCATATTAAACCGGCATTACATTTAAAATGCGAAGCCGTCCAAAGCGTAGGGAGCATGGACGGCGCGAGCAATACACCCACTCAAACTCTTCACACTATTTCGGTACAGTGGGTGTACTTGCGCTTTGCAGTGACAAAAAGCCAAGTGAATCTGTCGGGATATTTATGCTGGATACGGGATAATATGACACAAGCTTTTCCGGTTTTACCGTCGTACCAAATATTCCACGGCGTTGTGGAAACCCGGGCTAAGGAGCGTTTACTATTGTTGTTTATTTAGTAAACATATTGTTATATCTAAATGAACAATATGTATGTGCGTGTATTTCAACAATAGCACATCACAATTACTTTAAACACTGTAAAACAAAGTACAGTCGGAAAATCAGGTTAACTTTGATAAACTTAATAATAGCTTCGGTATTGTTTTATTTCATACAATACACATACTTAATCGTTATAATACAAACAAATAAATATTAATGATATAAAATGAGAATAATAAAGCCAAACGTCTTGGTTGTAGCTCGCGACTTTGTGAGTTTTGAATAAATACCAATAATCCACGTGAAGATATCATACATCAGAAGCCTTTCAGTCAAAATACAATCAGAGTAGTTCCAAAGATTACCAGGTACAACATTTTAAAACGACACAAATACATCAAGTTTACCATGTATTTTTTTGCTTATTTCACTTACAGGCAATCAATATAAGCTGTAAACATTAACAAGGTAAATATTTATTGATGGTACACAATATAATACATAGGTGGGGTAAACCAGGGTCGTGTTGGTGCAAATACCGGGAAGGAACTACGATAGAACTTTGTTTTCATGTCGGCTTGGCTTTGATCTTCATGCAAAGTATTTGAAATGTCAATACTCCTTGGAATTCTCACTTGTGGTAATAGGTCTTCAGTGTGGCTTCGTGAATATAATTCCTTAATTTTGTGAGCTTGTTCCACGTCACTGTTGTACAAGTGTTGAGTCTTATGTATTTCTTGAGGGTTCTCTTCTATAAAAGGTCTGCTATGTCCGAATGTTGGGTGACATATTGATTGACTAACAAAGAGTAACACAATGATTGTAATAAACTTGAACATCTTCACGAATCAACTATACCACTCCTAAATGTAGACTGAACAATAATATCTGAAATAACAATTATTTATACTATATGAACGCCTCTGGGTATTTTGTGAACGTTATTGCTATCATTTTTTTCCCAAGACATATGGTCCGCCATTAATTGACCCCGCGTTGTCACTATGCACTTGTGGAATTTACGCAAGGATTAGATAAAGCATACTAAGTGAGCTTGTGTGAATGTTCCTAAATAACTTTAAAGCTAAGTTTTTATGAAAAGTGTTTAATAATAATAATCTTTGCTTCCGACGTGATCATCGTCAAATAAAAAAAAGAAAAAATCTTCGGTCAGTGTATAATTAAAAAAAAAATAGCCAAAGTTACTCCCGCATACATCAGCTACCTGCCAATAAAAGTCCCGTCGTAACCGATCCAACTGCTCCAGAAATTACCTGATTAAGCAAACGCAGATTTGCGGTCAGAGACAAACAGCCATATTATAAACATATGCAAATATAATATTTTTATTATCTTCAACCTGCCCTTTTCCCTACGGGGGCGGCACACTCTTCCATACATCTCTGTCAACCGCCATATCTGAATTCACACACTTCCTACGCATATCCTCTTTCACGCAATCCTTCAACACTTTATTCGGTCTTCCTCTACCTTTATAGCCATCCACATTCTATCTCATCACCTTCTTATTTATGTGCAAATCATCTATAATATAATATGTTTATGTAAAACATTTATAACTAACAAAATATTATCATCATCATCATCATCAGACCCGTCAGGCTACTGCTGGACATTGGTCTTTCCAAATGCCTTCCACAGTATGCGGTCCGCCGCCTTCCGCGTCCAACGACTTCTTCCTACTGGTTATATAATTGTTACTTATTGATATTATAAAAGTTTTTCTTTCGTCTGAACTAGATATAATATTAAGTAGGGAATATCCAAGAAACTGATAAGAGCAATAACAAAATGAGTCGTTTAATCTCGCGTCGCAGATGGACATTACGTCACATGTATGAAATTTCCACGCAAAATATCTATTTTTAATTCAACTACGTTACATAACATAAATTTTTATCGTTTTAACGAGAAATGTTAAAGTAATTCAAACTGTTCATTGGATTTTTTTTTAATTATGAAAAGATTGTTTTCTGCGTCTCAAGGAAGCTCGGATTCAATCAGATTAATTCTAGAAATAAATATGATTAATTAAAATATTAACTCAGTAATGCAACTATCCGTAAATAAACAACAAAAGTTTACATGACAAGTGTTATTTTATTTGAGAAAAGTTAGGTATAAAGTTAAGCGTTCCTGCGGTTGTAGCCGGGATGCGTGGCACCGGTGTCCCTGCTGCCACCAGATGAGGACTGAGTGCCGCCGGCGCGCCGCGAGCTGCGCGAGTCGTAGCTGCGAGCGGTCCTGGTGTGCGGGTCAAGCCGTATGGGATCGATGTAAGGCGGCAGGTACGGATGGTCCCCGGTCGACGGCGCCCTATCTATATTGTCATCCTTGTACAGCCACAGCGGCTCCCCGTTGTTCGCCTGTCTCGCTGTCCGGATTATAATCGGTCGCTGCGGCGGCGGTCTGTACGTAGGATATATTATATGCGGATATTGGCCTGACGCCTCGGCTATCAAGGCAACAACGACCATACTGACGATAAATACAATCTTCATTTTTTACGTTGAAATACGTCTTTCACTTCTTACGCTTAGATGCAGATAGTGGTTTGCAGTTAAGATGTTTAGTATTTATATCAGATCTTGAGGAAAATATAGGTACTTTACTTCTCTGATTGAACAAAGCTGTGTCAACTGAAAGGGAAGTACCTCTCTATTATGTTTGTTTTTAATTTTATTGCTTGTTGTTGCAATCGCAAGAAATGCAAATATGTCAAGCGATAACCTATAACGATAAAGATGTAACAAGACGTCTGTAATTTTAATCTGGAAAGTTCCTTTTCTTAACTGTCGTAATTTATAAAATAAATTTTAATGTAGAGTTCTTTCTGCGTGTTCCCTCCTCTGTCTGTGTAACGGCAGGCATCCATATGTAAATGCCGATGTCTATGGACACCGGACACTTCGATATTTTGGCGAATTCACGGAGCTGTTCCCTCATTTGTCACGTAATACTAAAATATAGTAAAAATATTGTAGAACAAAAAGAAAGTAACTAAAAAAAGTACGATTTACATAGCGTTAAAAATGTGTAGATTTTTATTCTAAAATTGTATTAATAACAGTAAAAAATACTTTATTTAAAAAAAGAAGTTTACGTCTAATTGTATCATCTGTATGTCCCATTTATAATTCAGTAATCGCCAGTTTAAATAATGCCTAGTCTGATAAAAATCTGGCAAAATGTGGGTTTCTAGACGCAATCTACGCAGAGGCTATGGACCCTAAAGGCGTAAGGTTCTTTATGATAATATCTTCGATGTGTTATTCAAAACTAAAAATAAAATGACTCACTGAGTGAGCGACGGGCCGCGACCGCGAAATAACCAATCCCACTCACACTGAAGATGAGCCACCATGCTCAAAACTAGTCGGTACCGACACCGGTTAAATACGAAAATGTTGACGTTTTATATTTAATTTACAATAATAACTTTTGAGTTTACTAGTTTAAAATAATTCAAAATGGTTATTTCACGCTAAGTTCGTATTCTATTATAAGAGAAATGTATAATCAGATCAATTGTTAATGTTGAAAATAACATTGACATGTTTACGATTTATAAAACTTAGAATAATTCTCATTCCCATATACGTAGATCAAATTTCCAATTCATGTTTTATATTTACATATTTGGTATTAAATCAATATGTATCAACTAAAATTTCCAGTCACTTTTTGAATTGCTTCCGTGTGACGGTCGTTTAACTAAGATAAAATATTCAGCACAGCCGTAATCCCGGGCGGCAATTCCCTTGCCAGGAAATAGCCACGGCAACAATAAAAGACCACGCCGATGTATGAATTTAAACGGAATTCTATTTTTCTGTATTATGTACTTATGTTTACCATTTATAAAGCTTAAATATTACCGTAAAGACATTATAAAAATTAGATTATTAGGCATAGATCTTTTTAGAATAGTTTGAAAACTTTTAAGGTCTGGATAAATTTTGTGAAAAAGGATATGGGTAAGAAGGTAGTGAATTCAGATGCGACGGTTCAGATGTGGTCAGAGCTGGTTGACGATCAATTACTTTTTACTATTATCCCGGTTTTTGTCCTCCCCATTCATAAATTTGTGATAAAGAGTAGAGTTTGCGGACAAGGCTTTTTTTAAGCGGAATACCGCGAACGTTTGTGATTGTACATGTACTGTGCCGACCCTTCATAGGGAAAAAGAAAGATTGATAATGAGGATTCATAGTCAAAGAATAATATTCAATGTAAACAAAAGATCTATATCATGGCATTTTTGTTTGGACTTTATTAAATCATTCTAAATACTTTTGTAACAAAAAACATTATCTAAGAACATTGTATAAAAATCTACTTTTTTTGTACTTTTCTGTTATTTAGAATTTCTTCTTTATATCTTCAACCTTCTCGACTTGCTTCGACGCCGACTTGACTGCGGTGCAAGCTTTCTTGACTTGCCAATTCGGCAAGTGCCTCCTGGCTCGCTAACGCTTCGACGCTTCTTTGACTGCGGTGCACGCTTTCTTGACTTGCCACTTCGGCAAGTGCCTCCTGGCTAGCAAACGCTTCGACGCTTCTTTGACTGCGGTGCAAGCTTTCTTGACTTGCCAATTCGGCAAGTGCCTCCTGGCTGGCCAGAGATTTCGGTTCTGCATAATGACTGAGAACCGAAAGACAAGCAACAATTAAGAATATTGACTTCATTTTGTTGGTTCCACGTTTACTACTGGATAACGAATGGGAGAATATTTGTATTTGAAATGTATTTATACACTTTGTACAGCATATACTTATTTAGTACTTTCTTCAAGATAAGCTATGTTTAGAAAATTACGGTTATCTATTTATATTGGATATCTGTACACATGCCAATTTGATCCGCTTCATAAATTATTATAATGATCTTTTAATATCGTTAATCGTATTCACGTGTACGAGGTCACATGCAGTTAACATCTCATGATGGCTCATTTAATGCGTCGTACAGTTGGGGATGTACTAATGACATTAAATAACTTTACTCTGACTGATAGCTGCTACTGCAGAAACTGTGCTGAACGAACGATCAAATAGTAACCAGTGCGCGATATAAGTTATTGAACATTTGTAAGAATAGCGTTTCAACAATACTGCTGTCACCCGTGACGCCGTTCGGTGATAATAAAAAAACTGAATTAATAGCTTAAGCGCTATCCCAGGTGCTAACCTATCTTTGTTCTATTCGGTCAATGATCCATCGCCCAATAGTAATAAAGTAAGATGTATTCATATCATTTTGATGGAATCTTTTGCTAATAGGGTCAAGTGCAATGTTACGTATCAAGGGAATTCCCAGAACTGATAAATTGCGCTTATACGATAAGTTCTCTTGTACATTTATTAAGCATAATTTAAGCAAGCTACGCTAATGTTTTAAATGCAGTTATTAGTCTTAATTTTATTATATACATCGACACGTTCACCTCAAAGTAATATTATTTAAATACAGACGATCCCAAGTTATCATAGATCTAAGTTACACAAATTTATTTTTAATTTCTACTTCATTTCAAAAAGATATTTTCCCTTATATTTTACACTGTAAGAAATTGAGGTGATTCAAAATCAACCAACTCTAGAACTTTCTTGCACTTATTAGATTACCTTTGCCCACAAGCTAAAATAATTACAGCAGTGTAACTGCGTGAACTTTTTCATGTTTTTCCTCACATAAATTTCATGTCATTTCATGTCTTAACAAAGACAATCTCTCTTAACATTGTTTTTACCAGCTTTGGTAAAAAGGTAGATTAATGAAGTAATCAAAAAGTACGAAAATTAATGACAAAAGAAGATTAAGTCTGTCAGCAATAGAAATAAGGATAAATCATTATTCTTCTTATAACGAATTGGATTTTAAAATTCCTTATTTTTACATTTTAAAACATCATGCTTATTTTTAGAAGCGAAACATTTTTTTTTAAACCAAATGGTTTTAAATTTACCGTGAACAAGATTTAGTAAGTAAAATACCGCAAAGTCACATGGCAGCACTGATATATCTGTCTCGAGAAGAAAAATGTCAAACTCAAATTAGAATTGATTTTGATTTGTTATTTTACCGAAAAATATTAAATTAATATTTATCGTATAAAATCGATGCGGAAACATTTGTAATAAGCCCCCATCAAAACTTATAAGAAGCAATTTACTGCTTTAAATATGAGCGACGCACAAAATGGTAAACCTTTTTTTATTTTTTCCAACCGTTAGCTATAAAAAATATTTTTTTTAAATTGTACAGTTGTAAAATTATTTCATTTAATTTTAGGAGAATGTGATATGCTCAAAGCCCTTTATGATTTCGAGGCAACATTAGCAAAGACGTTAAGTTTTACAGAAGGTGAATTTTTTTACCTTCAACAAACCAACACTAAACAGCGAAATTGGTGGCATGTAGTTAACAGAAAAGGTCATGTGGGTTTCGTGCCATCAAATTACGTCGCCTCAATCAAGGTAAAATTAATATAAAGCGCTAATTATTGTATCGCTCTTTTTCATTATAGATGGTTTTTGTTTCATTATATATGGTGTTTGGTTTTCCTCAGTTTGAACTGTGTTTATTTTTGCAGGCGGAGCCAGACTTTTTTCTAGCGTTCTTAAACGATTGTATTAAAAATCTTAATGAAAATCATACAATGTCGTCTCAGAAACAAGAGACATTGGCTAGATTGAATGAAAAGAAGAAGCAATTACAATTATTAGTTAAACCACCATCTAAAAAGCCCCCAGCACCAAAACCACCTCCGCGTTGGGACGATTCTACTCCTCCTAATGGTGTGTCTCCATCTTTTGATTTGAGGCCTGTTGTGTCTCAGCAACATGTCTCTGAAGAATATGAGGCACCACAATCACCAATAAAATCCACAGAGAAAACATTACAAGGTAAATAGCTTGCTGGAATGCATTTAGACAGTCTTATCTAAAATCTTTTTATATCCTCAATAAAGAAATGTAACTCAAGCTTAATACAGTACTATTAATTAACAACATGGTATTGAAACCTAGATTAGTCATTAAAAAATAGCTTTTTTTTGCTAAGCTTTTTGTAGTGTTGTAGTTATCTGGATAAAACAAATAAATCATGTTTATTGTAAAGCCATGATCAATATTACAAATTATTTGTATATGTGCCTTAAACATTTTGATTTTAAAAGAAAGTATTTCCTTATTTTATTAAATCAAGGGTCAATAAAGGTATAATTTATAACTATTGTAGAAGTAGAAGAGGATCGCAAGAAATGCAATCTACCAAAGACTTCTAACCAGCTATCTTCCGACACTGACAACCAGGATGACAGTCAAGATAGTAGTGAGAGTATTAAACCCAATGCTATTTATGAAATAGTGCAAGCAGTGCGTAAGGAAACTCAATTGAGTCATGAAATGTCCAAAGTCGCTGTGGAAACCGTACTTACGTCATTAAGGGTCAGTATTTTACCAAATTTGATCTTGAACATGTTTTTTTTTAATTAATTAGTTTACATATTCATGCAACAGTTCATTCTACTTGTATTATCAGTGATATGTGTTCTAGTAACCTAAAGGCATATATAAAGAAAAGACTAATTTTATTCTTAATTTTTAAATCTATTTTTCTGATGTCATATTGACAGATTTTCATAGAGGATAATTATCCTTAAAAAATATAATAGAAAACTTTTTTATTATTAATTATTGTATGTAACAGAAACTCAAAATCCATCTCTCATTGTATACCTTTTGTAATTTTTTTATTGTGTTGTCCAAAGGAGTTCCTGCCCGGGGGTGCAGCGAGGTCTATAATAGATGCATTACTCCGTGAAGCTAACAGCAACATAACGTGTCCTAAGAATGCAATCGACGCGGCGCCCGACGCTTTACGTATGATGACAGCATTGAACGCCCTGTCCAAAGCCGCTAACGACGCCCAGCAGCGTGGCTGGGCGCTCCACGATGACGCACACGATATACAGACACAACTACTGGAACTGATATCTGTTATGGTATGACATTATATTACCCTGAATCATTTTTTTTAAAACGTTAGTAGATTTTTGTAAATGAACCCATAATTCTTGTAACAATTCCATGTAAGTTTTGAAAAGCTTGTCGTAGGATATGGTTGACGACAATAGTCAAATGGGATTCGAACTCACGACCCCTAGATCGATAGTCAGTATTTAAAACTCCATTTATATATAGGGACTGGTGTGCATTATGATCTTTCTCCCTCAAGAATGGTATAAAAATAGGGTGTTCAATATTGCAAATTTTTTATTTTTTTTATTTTTAAATATATTGATTTTATAAAGCAAAAGCTGTGTAGGAATAGAAATATAAATCTGTACAAACTGCACACTAATTTGTTATATATTGCAGTCGAATGCAGACATAAATATATCCCAGCACGTGCTGAGCAGCCATCGCTACGCCTACGTCACCACCTTGGTGCAGTACTACCAGATGGAGACCCGCTGGCCGCTGCGACAGCTTCTGCTGCAGGTTACAAATTGCTTACTTCAGTATTCACATTTGATTAACCATAAAGAAAAAAAAGTTCCCTTTCTTTATACTTGTTTTTTTAGTTAAGTTTTAAATAATTTTTCTTATGTCAAGTTGGAAGTTTTATCGTTTCGAATAATTTAAAGAATGTTTTTTTTTACATACAATAAGGACTTTTTATGATGTTTTTGTTATTTTTTTTTATTAGAAATTCAAAATCCGGCCTTTGTTATTGTAACTAGATTAGGATATAGGATTATAACAGCTTAGTATGAACACTGGCAGCTTGTCCACGAAGTTCCTGGACACAATCATGTTTAAATTACCAGAATTAACAGGCTGAAAGGTTTTTTTTAACGAGGAAATGACGGGGTCACAAGGAGATCGTCGAATTCCATGGAATTCCAGTGTCAGAGGTTTTATATTAAAGTTGCAAAGGTCATCGTGAAGACTGCTTGGGCAGGCATTCGGCGTGATGTGCGGGCTGGAGCGCACCGCGCTGGCCACGCTGGCGCTGTCGGCGCTGCCGGCTGAGCTGGCGCGCGACATGCGCGACAATCCGCGCGCGCTCAGCCGCCTCTCGCACTCCGCCCTGCTGCTGTCCATGCTTCTCTCCATGGCCGACAAACTGCCCGTCACGCACTTCGGTAATATTACATCTATGGATGCCAAGAGATCATTTTTACAATTTAAGTACTAATTCACAATATTCCGTTTCTTAATAGAATCTACTTCTTTCAGCAATTTAACCACGACTAAGACTTTAGCTAGTAGTCCAAAGTATAGTTTTGATTCAAAAGTCTACTTGTCCGTTTAAATATGTACGTATTTTAATAAATTTTCTTAAGTGTTAGTAATTTTTGTCAACAGAACAATTGGGTGTAGAGTTTGCCCAATTCCTGCTTGAGCTGATCGAGAACCCTCCGGAGACGGATGTGGACGAGCAGATCCCGGATCTGTTCCTCACGCTACTCCTCGCCTACAACCTGCAGTTCGACACCCCCCACGAGAACCTTCTGCTGGACGCGCTCGAGACTCAAGATAACGCGAAGACGTTCTGCGAGAAAGTACTCCTGTTATTAAATCGCGAAGGTAAATCAATTTATTGCAATATCGAGCCAATCATAATGGAGCCGTGAATTCACACTAAATTTACATTCAAAACCTGTTAAAACCAGGGGTGTGCCAATATTGGTAATAACCGCTCGTTTCTACTGTTGGTCCTTCGTTTCCGCAGAGGACCCGGTGCACATATTCGACCACGAGCCGGCGCCGCCGCACTCCGTGCTCAAGCTGGTCATAGACTTGTTCAGCCGCAAGAAGACCGCGGAGCACTTCTACACCAACGACGTCAAGGTCGCCATCGACATCATCGTGCGGCAGCTCGCTGACCTCTCACCCGGAGACAACGTAACTATACTCTACATTTGATAATATTTGCCAGCAAAGGATCCCGAAAATGCCTATGTCCAACAGTGGGCAGAGAAGGGCTGTTGATGATCATCCTGAAAAGGTTTTTTTTCTATAATCACAACTGGCTCCAAACTAAGTTTAATGTCAACTTTCTAATTAACATGGTCCAGGATTTTTGTGTTTGAAACCGTTAATTCTGGTTCTGAGTCTGGTAACTGAGGGGCAAAGGTGTAAATGTGCAACACATTGCAGCGCCGCTGGGAGTACCTGCGCGTGGTGCAGGGCATCGTGCGGCACACGGAGTACGGCGCGCACCGGCACCGCCGCGACGACCTGCTGCGCTGCTTCGCGCGCATCCTGTGCGAGGACGCGCCCGCCGCGCACGCCGCCGCCGCCGCGCGCCGCGACCACGCCGCCGTGCGCGCCATCTACAACGAGTTCCCGCACTTCTTCCTGCCCTAGGTCCGCGCGACCTGCGCCGCCTGCACCCGGACTCTGTGCTCACTGTACTTACTACATCTACCTGGGAAGGAACAAGACAGTAGAACACGACCACTAACACACTGCTAAATTGGCCTAGATTGCATCTTTCCATTCTTTTCTAGCAAGGAAAGGATGGGATGGGAGGGGTAGTGGATTTCGGAGATGTATGGGAAAAAAATCAACTTTCAATACATCCTCTCCTCTGACGCAGGTAGACCATGCATCTGTAGCATTCTATTCGCAGTTGTCTATGAGCAATGGGATGTTGCTTTTTAGCGATATCAAGTGGCCGTTCGATTCTATATCTCCTTGCACTATATTCTAGATCAAAATGGTTGCTACTTTTATTAAAATCTAATCTATAAATGGCAACTGCAAACGTAAGCCATAGTAATGGTTGATATCGTGGAATGCCTAAAAAACATTTACAGTTGACTTCCGCTGCCGTAACACTGAAACGAACACATTCGTTATAAAGTGATATTATTTTATGTGTAACGCGCAGTGGTAACGTACTGTTAGAAATTATTTGAAATAATTTTAATTTATAACAAAGTTGGCGCTATACATAAATATGCATTTGCAATATTTTAAAACTTTACATTGAATACCTATACGGCGTAACAACTTATTATTTCAGTGTTTACATAATTTCTAGAAAACGAATAAAGCGCCAATAGCTTAATGGTTGAGGTTACGGATTAGCGATCTAACGGTCGTGGGTTTGAATTGAACATTCGACTATTGTCATGAACCATATTCTAACACAAGCTTTTTCAAGCTTACCAGGAATGGTTATAAAAAATGTTAGTAAATTGACAAAAATCTACTAATATTTGAATTTTAAAAAAATGAAGGCATGGCAACATCGGAAATATTTAAATTTCAAAGTATGCTCTGCTCACATTACCGCTCGATTTTACAGTAAGATTTTAGTATTATTAATAGATATGAAAATATTTCTCGTATGTTGGTAGAGTTTAAAACTTGGCTGTGTCTAAATATTGTCATTTCAACATAGTTTAATCTTGATAACTATATTTTATGCTAATATTGAATTGTTAGTGTTATTAAAATTATATATTTACTATGTCAACAATGAGGCCTACGTTGTTCATGTCTTGTCGGATTAAAGTCATATTTTCAAATATAGCATATAGGTCTTGTTGAATTAAATAAAACAAAAATTCAAATATGAAATTAAATTATTAATCTTAATTATCAAGATTAAAAAAATGCCTTTTTCCCATAGACAAATCTAATTATATTCAATACAAAAAATGTATAATAATAAACAGATTATTTAGCTGTGGCATTTATAACAGTTTTCATATTATAAAATATTTTATCATATCTGCACATTCCTTTCCTTATCATTATATTTTATATGTCTGAAGTTTTCAATATATAATATGGAATGAAATAATCATATTGAAATGAACAAATATTTACTCAGTTTAGAAACATATTTTACACATAAACAAAATGTGCTTAACAGATATATGTATGAATATGCGTTTATTTACAGGCCGCTTAGTATCGAATTCAATGGAAACGAGAAATTATATTTAGACGTATAATTATGTTTTGAATAATCAGACTGTTTACTGAAAATAACAATTTTCATTTAAATATTTACATTGTAAAATGAAAATAAATAAAATTATTTAAATACCTGAAAATAATAATAACAACATAAACGGTCCTTCAAAAAAAAATATTCTCTTGTCCATGTTATTCTTACAAAAAAAATCTTTCAATCCGACAATGAAAAGAAAAAAAGTTATGTTTAAAATTAAAAATAAAATAAAACAACCTTTTTGTACAAATTAAAGGAAACTCCTGTTTGGGTAAACATATCACTTTAAATTTTCGTGTTTTTTTTTTCGGGAGCTCTAATAGGCTAATCGTGGTAAGGATCTCGTTTCTTACGAACCTTACGAATGCACATGTCACTGGCTGACAATGTTTTTGTCTGTGGATTTATTTTGACAGTTTTCAGTGTTACAATACTCTAATAATTCCTTATAAAGTAGGAACTGTTTACACAAGTCATAATTTCACATTTTCATTGAATTCCATTATATATAAAATCAGATTAATTTTATGATAATGGTCCTATATGTACAAGTTTTTAGCACACGAATTAAGTTACTGATTTAAGTATGGTTACATTTTTGATATAAAATTGGCACATCGTTAATATTTTATACAAACTAAGTGTACTTAATTTGTAGTAAATTTAGTTTTGGCTAACCAAAACTAATATTATTCTACTACTAGAAACTAATTTCTTGAATTTATTTGTAGGGTTTTTTTTGGTTAAGATTGTGCCATTTTTAACCAAAGATAATTACGTCTTTTAACGGGATTTACTTTTAATGTATTTGATTATATTCTTTTGGGCCAGTATAAGTGAATGAGACGCTTCAGAGTCATTCAGTGAACGAATGATTGGGTCAATGCAAACAGGGAATGAACAGATAAGTGTAAAATTCTATAGTGATAATTTTGAAATGATTTCAAATCAATAGATGTTAAATTTTGTCAAATATCTAATAATTAATAGGTCAATTAAATTGCGCTTTAATTATGCACAAAATAATACATTTCGGCCTATGTTTTTAATAAAACGGAATTTTTGAAATAAACTTAATTATGCATTTATAGCTTGTAAAACTTATCATTTCTAGGACAGACAAAATGGAAATATTTTATGCATTTCAATTTTTTTTAATCCTGCGTTTTATTTGAATTCCTTATTTTGCTTATCTCATACGGTGTCATTTATATTAAAATTGTAATAGATGATAAATGTGCACCCTGGCAACACTGATCTCTTTGTTGGTAACTTTTTTTTTTATTTGAGTCTATGCCGCGTTGTATTTCAAACAAATAGGTATGTCA
Organism: Papilio gigon; assembly: GCA_027563995.1. NCBI lineage: Eukaryota > Metazoa > Arthropoda > Insecta > Lepidoptera > Papilionidae > Papilio > Papilio gigon. The sequence continues at coordinate 6,011,141 of JAODUI010000027.1, forward strand.
CGTATTGTGTTATATTTTAAATGTATTTAAGCAATTTATTGTAGCTATAAGAAACCTTGCAAAAGTTCATGTTAAGTACATTTTTAAGATAATTGTGTGCTCTCTTTGAAAAGTTTATGCAAATGTATTATTTGATGTTGCACGCTTTTAAATATATATAACAATGCTCGTGTTGTCTGAATTATTACAATTGATAAATTCACTCGTCATAGTTTTGTGATCTATGGAAATTAAATTATATTCAATTATTACCCGTGTTTTTATTTAATATATGGCTAGAAAGCAAACACCTAGTAACGCGAGCCAACCGGAGCAGAGAAAATGTTTGTTTGTTTTTTTAATGGTAAGTTGTGTATTAAAGGACATTGAATTACTGTTTTTGGACACCATATATTTTATTTTTTTGCTAAATAATTTTGCACGCATTTTTTTAACCAGTCCAGGTGAACTTGAAAAAGGTTAAGCTAGAATATTGTTTACAATAATAGTCGAATGATGGGAATCGAACCCACGACTATAACATTGTATATGAGTATAGGTTCTAACGTGTCGTATAAATTAAACTATTAAAACTTTCGTGAGACATTTCACTATATAACTTATAAAACGGCTTAACTCACGTGCAACTCGG
>JAODUI010000027.1:6012710-6022857 GCA_027563995.1 Papilio gigon
GGTGTCAGTACCGACTAGTTTCGAGCTCATCTTCAGGGTGAGTCGGTACTGACACCGAGTTGCACGTGAGTTAAGCCGTTTTATAAGTTATATAGTGTCGTATAAAGGGTGTGAAATGAAACGACTAATTCAATACATGTAATTTAATGTACCATTATGGTTGTACCTATAAATATTTCAAAATGTAAAACAGTGATAAAATTCATAATAACCAATACAACTGTGAAACAACTCAACTACGATATCTAAATGATAAATACAATTTGAACGAATTTCGAAATTAATCACAATGACGTGTCTATCGTGTCGATTGCATGCGAGTTGTTGCGCCGGAGTCGTTGCACAATATCCTAAATGTTACAATACAAAGGTACTATAATAATTCTCTTGGTGCATTAAATCGTAGGGTTGTTACGGAGGTACGATTCCGATTGATTTTGCACTTATCGCTTCTTGTAAATTTAATCGAAAGTTATATCGGATATGCGTTTGATTATCATTTTAGATGGAGACAATTTTTTTTTATCAAATACATTTTTAGTAAAATTATTAAAAAACTGTTGTATGGACTTTAAAAATGTGTTGGATAGTCCCATTATCATGGAAAGCTCCAACAAGAGTGGAACATTAAGCTCAGTTCCAATGAACTTAGTAAACATGCTCTTTATGCTTTTGTCTCGACTTCCAATTTCGATTCTTATAAACCAAATATAAAACATTCAGTTCTGATTTCGATTCCGATATGATACTTCCGTTGAATCGTTACGTCATAGCTTGCTGTTCCAAATTCAAATGAGCCGCGAACTATTAAAAAGTTTTACAAATTGGTATATGGTCTGTAGTTGGCCCCGGCACCCGATAGGGATCACAACTGGCGTAGAAAACTTTGTAAATGGTCTGCTGTAAGTCCACATTCGCAGAACTACCTACTAATACAGTCTTGGTTTGTATATGTTTAAAAACTTCGCCACAAGCCCTCTGTTAAGTTACGGAATGCAATTTTAAATGTAAAATTGAATCAAAATTTTTAATTATAATAAATAGAAAAATTACTCAATTTATTACACAAGGAAATAATATAAAGGTACCCCCCGTATAAATACATTGAGCATTATCCTATATTATAGATAAACATGCTAAACGTGTCAGTACACAGTAATCATTGATTATAACAAAAGTTACCACATCACTATTATCAAATTTGGCAACTGTCATGAACACAGACTATATTTAAAAAGACATTTCAATTAAAAATAATTTTACGATATCGCCCTTATCGACATAACCACGCGGAAAACTTTATATTAAGGGCGAATGAATTGTAAAATTAGTTTTCATTCAATGTTATAGCGTAATAAGAAACGACTTGAATAACACGACTGCGTTTACTCTACCGATGTTCGTTTGGTGCTTCTGTTGGTACAGCATTGCCACATCGCAAAGTATATTTTGCTTATAAACCTCATCTATAATCCAATATTTAATTATCCGATTATTATTAAACATTCAAATGTTGTCAACTACAAATCAATCACAAACTACATCTATCAAACACGCCCACATTAAACTAAATTTATATACAAATTAAATCTATATACCTTAATTAGTGAAAACTAAAATGTAGTCGACACCAAAAAGTCAAAGTTCACGTACAGATCCGCACGGCTACTGATTTTATTTTGTTCAAATATAATTCAAATTTAAAGATATTCAAGTTAACTGAATTCAGGAAAAACAAATCTTTAATTACTTAAAATTTTATCAATACACGTGCCTCTCCTAGATTCTTTTGTTCTTCGAATGAACATTACGAAACTATAAATTGCCGTTTGTCTCATTGTAACAATAACTGGAATGTACTTGAAATGACAAAATTAAGCTGAATTGCATTTTCATTATATAGAGCAAAGTTTTATACTGGCAACCGTTTTAAATTCAAATCGATTGTAATATTGTTGTGCTGGAGAAATTTTAATTTAGAAATCATTGAACACCCAATCTCAATAATTTCGTTAGACGGAATCAACTCACAGAAAATATTTTTAAAAAAACGTGTTTTCAATTATTAAATCACACAACCGATATTACATATTTAAAGACGATGTTTTCCAAAAAAAAAACTATGTTTCAGTTCAATCTCATTAATTAATCAAGTTTTCTAGCACTCATTGCACACAAACATTTATAGATTGTTTCTTTACATATTGATTGTTTACATTAATTGAAACATAATAATATTAACTTAAATATCTTAGTGAGAATCCACAAAAATTGGAATATAAATAGAACTTTTAAATATAACAATTGTATTACAATTTCACATTTATAAATTAAGACAATATTTTGTAAAGAAACATTTTGTTCAATATAATCAGATAGTCGTTTGATATTTTAACGTACAGTAGACTTCGAATCAAGAGTAACTATAGGTCTAAATAGCACTGGAAAGAAAATGTTCTTAGGTACATCCAAATACCTAATTCATTAAAATAGTGACCACAATTTTAAGCCACCCATCATGTTTGTAAACCCCTAAATGATAGATTAAATTGTATCATATGATCTTTTCGATTTGAATGATGAATAAATGTTTGTGTTATACTAGTGATTACAAAAAAAGATCGTCAACACATTACAACTTGCAATTGGCACGAATCAATTTTTTTACTAGTACCAAGGTGAGCTTTCCAAATATACAGAAGTCTTGAGTTGAAGTCTATTGTAGAGAAGATCAGCTCGAATGTATCAAAATAAAAATCGATCATCGGTCGTCCTGGTCGTGGCGGTGGCGAGGCGGCGAGCGGGCGCTTAGCTGGGATGCTGCGCGGCGGGCCGCAGTCGGTAGCCGCCAGTGCCGCGCACGGTGTACAGCACCAGCACGGCCACCGCCACCACGGTCATGCCGATGGCGTTCATCACGATACCCTCTTGCGACATCGAAGCGTAAGTGTCGCTCCTGTACACCGCATGCCCCAAAATGTATTATATACAAGCATTTTATAATCTATCTATTGTCAAATAAATTACCTCTTAACACACGCGAGTAAACGGAAGTTAAAAAGTTTCTAATAATTACATTTTTAATAATATGTTATTCACACACTATTTTATTTGTTAAAAAATATATAATTGATTTGGCAATTAAAGCAATCCTTTTAAACTGCCGTTATTACAAAAAGATTGCTTTTTAATATTAGTACTGATTTCCAAACAATTAGATACCAGAATCCAATATACGTTAAAATGTGTTAGTAAATATACAAGCTGTGTATAAAGAATTGAGTTAGTTAATTGTTTTATTAATTCATGTCAATGATAATAAAATTAAATGTTGACGTGAATACGTAGTTTTATCAAGCCATACGAAATGTCTGTTAGGTTAATTAAATATTTGTGAGCAAGCAAGCGGTGACCCAGTTAATGAGAAACACAGAAATACCCTTGACTTCATATCTCAATATTATCTACTAGATGAAAATATTACAGACTTTTTTATACCTTTTTACTTTATTGTAATATCTATAGATACGAAGTCGTAGGTCACAATATAGCTAGTATTAACATAGGTAGGTGTTTCCAATCAATCGGCCCAATGAAAGAAATCATTAGGCCGATTGGTTGGTCGACCGGCTTAAGGAAATCACACAAGGTGGGATCACACAAAAAGCAAGTAACATGCAGGTAAATAAAATGTAATATGCATGCAGTTAAATATGTGCATATGGTATTAATTAAAAAATTAATAGTCCAATTATAACTTAACATTACTTTATTTTCATGTAACAAAACATATTTATCTAAGATATCATTCCTCTGATGGAATGTATGGCCTTAAACAATTAACTTCCATGTAATTTTTCACCTTAAATACGTTAATCATACGGTCTGATTTGGTCTGATACAGACCAAACCTTTGATGAGCCTCCTTCATTATATCTTTTATTATTTCCACTCTTCCGTACATTCTTTTATAATTCAAAAGATATCTTTTAGTGATTGTCAAATACGATTTACTGAAATTCTTTTTAGAAGCTAAAAAAAAATGTAACCTAACAATGTATTCTCGAATATTGACAATATAAAGTAAAACTTAATTTAATTGTGTCTTACGAATAGTTAACGTGTTTACGTTCACTTGGAAATAACGTGTGTCCTAAAATATGTCAGTCAGGTACCAAGCTACTTTGAATTTATAAGTAAAGTTAAAATAATAAAAGTTGTTTTGCATTTGCAAGATCTCAACATTCTTACGTATAGAAAAATCATGAATTAAATCGTAAAAACGAAACTACTAATAAGTAGCTAATAACAATCAGGAATGTGTATAAATTAAATTACACACGCTGATAGATTTTAGCAGAATTGTTTTATGTTATCTGTATTATAAATTTCGCGCGCAAGCCGACACTGGCATCATGGCGTCTGTAATCTATGGTTCTAAAGGTCTACTGAAGCTCGTATGTGTTCACGGGAGGCGGCCGTGCGGAACTTGTCCCTCGACAGAATGTACATGACCACTGCTAGGATGGCGATCGAGGCAACTCCGATGGCATTGATGATGACTCCTTCGTCCGGCAGCCCACTGTACCTCTCCGCACTGTGGATACGTACACATTCAAGCAACGCACACAATGATATACAACACATGTGTGAACTTAAGGAAATCATAAATGTGGCAATAGAAAAAAAGCTAAAGATGAAAGAAAAGGACATATGAATTTCATCGTCCAATTTCCAGGTATATTTGTCACAAATGAAGAAACAAATATTGTAACAACTGTGAATCCGTAGTTGATTAACCTCTAACCGTAGGTTTCTACTAGCGATACATTCAAACAAGAACACCAGCTGTATCTGAATATTCTGATATATTATTTCGTCAGTGGAAACCACGGTAAGTAACTTGAAAATCTTGGAACATTCTTCAATTTGATAGAAAAAAAGATAAATTTAACTCAAATAAGAAACATATAGCTACCAAATTAAATTCTAAACGTTCGCTTCTTGTTATCACACAACTAAACAGTTGACAGAATAATTATCATGCAAAACAATCCCATTCAACATTCATAAGATGCAACACGAAATGAGAATAATGAAATAAATTCTAATACTGTGCCTATTGGTTTTTAAGAAAACGACGGTGAATGCATACCCAAGGGTGAAGATAGCTTTCTCAGTAAGACCGGTGAGGCAAGCCGCGACGCCAAGCACGAAGGTCAGGATGCCGAAGGCAGCGTGGACCGGCACCAGCGAAGCGCGGAAACCGGCAGTACCCTTGTTGCAGATCAACAGCAGAAGGAAGCTGAAGAAGCCGACTGCGTACTGGAAAAACGTTTTTTTATTCTTTATTCATAGATCGAATACTTGTAATTATATGATATTAAATCAAAAAACAATTTCTTCTAGAGTAAGACCTCTCCTTAATTATAATATATAAAAATTAAAAAAATCGTTTTTATTCACTAGTTTCTCGAACAATCTGCGTTAGTTTCTGGGGTACCTGAAGTCCAAACAGTCCCATAGCAACGAAGCCGATCCAGCTATGCAGAGAGTAGAAGTTGTTGATGCCCTTCTTGTTGTGATAGTCGAGCACGGCGAGGAAGCCAATCACGATGCAGGGGAAGGCGAGCGCGTGGAAGATGGCGTGCAGCAGCTTCACGTAGATGCGCCGGAAGCAGCGGCAGATACGATAGAGAAGCACCGCTGTGAACATACAACAATAATACGTTATCTTAGGGGACTGAACTGGGAAACACAATCCCAAGAACCACAATGGTACTTACAAAAACCGCTAAAAGTGATGAAGCCAGCAACCATCAGGGTGGGATGCAGGTTGAACTGCTTCTCGGGGATATCGTCAGCCCAGGCGTAGCCCTCTCGGTAGAAGAAGACCCAGAAGACGGTGAGGGCGGAGACACCGATGAGGAGGATGGTGGCGAGCGTGATGACCAGTGCGTACTCGCACCACTCGCACGCGCCCCTCTCTTGTTCATCGGAGTCATATGAGCGGCTGCGTTGACTGTAACAACATGTACATACATTATAGCATCACGGATATTCAATTGAAGTCCTTAAGCTAAACTTAATTAATTACGAGTAAAAACACCTTGTACCTACATAGAAAACCGACAGAAGAATTAAGGTTCTTTTTGAACGGTAAACATTTTACATTTCAAAGTGCAAGTTGTAAATTTTCTCCGAGAAAGACGGAACTTTCTGGATCCCTGTTTTGAATGTAACAATATGTGGTTATATCAGACAATACTAAACTCGTCTTCCGTGACATTATCAATGGCTATTTGTCGAAATCTTCGAACCAGAAAACCGCAGCTTCGACAGTTGTCCAACGGACACACATGTTGCCTGTTAACACACCCTTTTTTAGTTTTCTATACCACGTAAGGATATTCGAATGCGTGTGTGTGTGCATCTTGTGTGCCTGCTAGTTTGTGTGTGTTGACAGATGTAAGCTCGTGTTGCGTTGTAATGGGCCCGACAGACCGCACAAGGGTGTCAAGTAGCGTGAGATTATTGAGACGACAGCGCCGGATGCTCTCGGACTCTGTCAGCTCGTAGGCGTCAGACACGAAGCGAGAAAGGCGACTTTTAACTACTCTTTAACACGCGCTCCGTGCGAAAAGCATTTAATTTAATTAGCGAAAGTAATGAAACAGTAGTGCTTCAGAAATCTAAAAATAACCCTAAACCAAAGTAACAACTTGTTTGAGGGCAACACGAATGTCTCGTTAGAATAATAGCATTTATTAATTAAACTAAAACTATTTTTTTGTACATTATTTTAAATTGAAGAGCATGTTAAACCAATTTTCATAAATCTCTTTTAGTCATTGATCTTGTTATCGTTATAGATAAGTTATTTTAGGAAAATAACTTCGTTAAAGAATCTCTCGATAGCATACAATAAGTGACTAACCAATGTCGCGTAATAAATGTTTGCTGAAGCCTAATAACGTTCAAGATAGAAGATCTGCAGATGCGTTGGCGGTCAACAAACAAATGTATAAAACACGCTTAATGCTTTTATCTCATCACGAAATCATGACGTTTACGTTCTTGAAGCTAAAAAAAAATGCTAGCAATTAAAAGTTGCACAATCACAAGGTTAAACTGTATATATATTTTTTTTACAAACTGAGCCCGAGCTTACATTTAAAATCGATAAATGACTCTTCATTAAACACAGAAAGACAAGTGACCTTTGCAATTGTTATAAATACAAACAACCTTTCTACCAAGATATTTTTACTACCAATATACCAACGTTTTCTACTTACATACATTTCACATATTAGACCTTTTCATAGCGTATATTTACTTATCTTTTGGCCAGTATATTATATTAAAAAATAGAAGTGTGTAACTGTCAACACAGCGGTATAATATCATATCGAAAAAAAATGAGTTTTATTGTTATTGTAAAAATGTAAATGTGGTCGAGTGTAAAACGTAAAGTGTAAAACAATGCGATGTGTGTCAATGGCGCTTTGAGCCGGTGAAAGTCCGATAGAGGAAGCAGAGCTCGCCTCAATCGTAAGAAACGTTCAGTATTACTCATTTTGTTCGCTTCATCGGCAAAACAAGCTCCAAACCGGTACACTATTTTATCCAAATAGACATTTTATTTTATCCACTTTAAAGTGAAGGACGCAATTAAGAAATGTTAATTTGTAGACAAGGTACAAGTAGTTAATTTAATTTAAAACTCCCTGTCAAGTAATCAATTGCTTATTTTATAAAAGTTTTCGTTTCGAAATATTCAATGTAATGACATAAATTCGAATATAGCCACGGATAAAAAATTGTGTTAGTACTCTTTAATAGCAATAGAGTAGAATATACCCAGGTGTGAGAGAATCTCTGAATAAATAGGTAATCAGTTTTGTATGTACACTGCGACTACAAAGTGACTCGTGATAGGTCAGTGGGGAAAGTGGTTAGGTATATTAAAGCTACGGCTTACGGTTCTCCAATTCTGGCTAACGTGTTGAGCAAATACTCGCAGACTCTCAGAATTGCAACTAGCGCAGGTTTGTTAGTTTTAGATCGAGTCCTTAACGGAATCTGTTTAGGTTACGTATGTATCTTTTTAAAAGTTATTCTAACGAAAATAGATTGACTTAAATGTTTTCCAGCTAAATTGTTTTAAGAGTACGTACGTAAGATACGTATTTGATATGAAATTTTAACTCTGTATTCTAATATAAAGATGTAAAAGTTCGACACGGCATCACTTTCACTGTATTAAAGATCGCATGTATTGTACAAAAGCAAAAACCGATAATATCTCGTCTGACACCGTTGAACGGGAGAGTCGATAAAAGTTTTCTAACGTTCGAAGAGTCGATAGGGACGGACGATCGTGTATTCTAGTGAAACTACTTCGGATGAATCGTGCAATGGCCCGGTTCGGAGTAACGTGGCAGGGTCCAAAGGCGAAGGGAGGGGGAGAGGGTCGGTCAACGACCCCGTCGGCCGTGCCACTGCTGGCCTACATGGGAGAGCAGACCACATCTCGGTAATTAACGACCTATCTAACTAGAATAGACTTTAATGTTCGTGGAAATTTAAATGAAAAATATTTATATAAAATTTGATTTTATTTTAAGTTGAGAAATCTATTTATTCGGAAAGAACGTAATGATCTTCAAGACCGGTGTGAATATTTCACTTCTCGTGATATAATGCGAGCAAAATTAATAAAATAGAAATGTTTAATTTAAGCACTATATAAAATCTTACGTAAACGTAAACTTTCATTATAAATGATACTTAACCACTTAACTAACACTTGGCTCAGAAATTAAATTGAATCGAAAAATTCTGATAAAATAAAGAACAATGACAAATTGAAACAAATCGATTGTCGATTGAATTGATGGATTAGATAAAAGATTCAAACACAACTTGTTTCGATAACTTTATGTAACACTAATGAAAAACTATTCTCAAAACTCAAGTCATCTCTTTCGTAACAGTCAACGTTACCTTTGAAATCTTTTCAACTAAATGTTATACAACAGTTGGCAGCGGTACCGTAAAATTAACTATACATTCATTGGGGAAGTTTACAAAACTCCTGCACTTTGCTCGAGCTCTCGGAGCGCAGTAATTGCCGTGTCAATCGGCTGAGGACTCTAGAGGATAAAGTTTCTCTAACTTTGGCCTTTACTGCAATAAAAACAAGTATCGTTTTGTTCTAACAAGCTTTCACATAGAATATAGCGTAGCTAGGTGGAAAGTTTAATTCATTAAGAACGCAGAAAAAGTGGACTTTAGCCAGCTCTTGATTTTAGAAATGAGAATTGTTCATTCAAATTTAAAGATGACAGATGTGTTATCAACGTAAATTTTAACAAGTTCGATGCGAAACGAGGCCTAAATCATCCCAAGTACAACTTCCCTATGGTGTGGCAAGGCAAAACGTGTACTGCGTGTGGTGCGAAGGTCATAACTTTCTTATAAGAGGTGGGGTCTAATGGACCGCGTGTCGAACTAACGTCTAATCAAGGAGCGGGTCGATAACATCTCGTACCGCAGGGACGGAAAGTACTCAAAAATTGATACCGCAGCGAACGTGTTAATATAACAAATGATTATTCAAAGTCACACAGCATGAAGTTTATTGACCGAACTCCCGAAGAAATGTTTTGTTAATAAATAAATGAAAACTGCTTGTACTGTTAGAGACGTAATTGTGTTCTCTTAAAAATTGTATAATGTTGTACGACTAATTTGTTAGCTAGCCGTCCTTCCAACAGTTAACAAGTATACAGTTACTAACTAATAGAGTATTCAGTTACAGATGCCAAGAAGGTGACCATATAAGGAGTAACGGTAACCATCCAGCGACATCTGTATTCCTTATCGGGACAAGTATAAAAGTAAAAAGCCGAAGACATGCATTAAAAGTCCAGTTGTTCGTTAAATGAAAAAAAAATATATACTATATCTAGTAATACATAGAATAACCTTTATAACAATCTGTTAAGAACCATTTTATAATTATAAATACATTTTTAAATATTATTTTCACCAATATTAATCATTTAAACTATTAAAACTTTCGTGAGACATTTCACTACATAACTTATAAAACGGCTTAACTCACGTGCAACTCGGTGTC
>JAODUI010000027.1:6022957-6034260 GCA_027563995.1 Papilio gigon
GTATTATGAACAAATGTTTCCGCAGCAATATTCTTAGTAGGCTTCATTAGTATCAGCCTAATGAAGTCCACTGCTGGACGTAGGCCACCCCCATAGACTGCCACGATAACCGGTCCTGCGCTGCCAGTAATATTGTGGCTTATTCATATCTAATTATAAATTTAGAATTCATTAGATCTTACCCACTAGTATTAACATTTTGTGCTAAGAACTAGCTGTAATGTTACTTAAGAAATTACTTGGCCTTATAACTTTAATATGTGAAGGGTTAAACTGTTAGGAATAGGAATGGAAATAATTTATTTTCAATAAAGGGTGGCATGATGGAGTGACAGCAGAGATGATAGGAGATAGATTGAATGATGATCTAGTTTATTAACCAATGTGAAATAAAAGCATTTGTTATGTCTATAACAATGCAAAGTATTATAAGATATAAACTAAACATACGGGAATATTAATAGATATGTTAAACATCAATTGAATTTAAAATATGCAAAAACAATGAATATTCACACAAACAATGTTATTAGAAATTCTTTCAATAGATAATAATAAATACATAATTATCTATAGTAGTATGTTTATTTTATATTCTAGAAATTATTTCTTCACTTGTATATAACATGAGGAATTCCCGAGAACAATAAAAAAATTCTTACTATCAATTCAATTAGTGTTTTAATCTCATAATTAACACAACCTTTGTCAAAAGAAAAGAGAGTTTGTTCCTGATTTCCATTATTTTTCAATTACCTTATATTTTTTTTATAAAAACATTTTAATAAAAACAGAATTATTGTGTGTTCCATGCAATGATGCTACTATAAACATTGTATTTTGCATGTTTAGTTTTCTAATATGAATAAAAAATAATTCTAACAGTTCTATAAATACTTGAAATATTATCTTCTAATTAGTATGTAGTCAGGGCACACAAAAGAAATTATATATATTATTGAAATTAATAAATAATTGTGTGCACTCGGCAAAAGTTTATAAACAAATTGTTTCATTGTTTGCTTCAGAAGTGTCGTAAGATTGTGTAAGTTGTGAGATAAAGTTATTACGTAATTATATGTATGGATTATGTAATAATGTGATAAAACATAATTGTCTTGAAATTATTCTGAATAGAAATATATGTGTAAAATTAATTGATATACTTTAGGTCTTGATTTTAGGAACTAATAATATTTTTTCGGTGTATTATTCAATATTTAATAACATTAATACAAATAATTATAATGTTTAGCAAGAACATATACTAAGAACGTAATGTTAGAAGAGTTCGGATAGTGTCCGGCTCGAAGGACCAACTTTTAAACACTGACGTTTTCATAAAAAAAAAATTTAATATCGTGACTGAAAAGATATAGTAATACTGAATGAAGAATGTATGGATTGTGAAAAACATAATATGCGGAGATGGGAGTGTTTTTGACGGGCGAATACATAGTGAGTCAGTACTCTGTAACAGAGTAGGCAGGTGATACTGACATTTTGACATTGAAAAATAATATTAATTTCCCTTTTTTAAATCACGTGTCAACCCCACGTGTATGTCGTGTCGTGTTAACGGACACAATAAGACAATGGACGTGTTTCCATAACACCACGATATTTTATAATAACGTTGACATCACTGGCAACGGATATTGGATACACGCAACGCGACACTTTCGATGGTTTCAGTATATTGTTCATGGGATCCTATATATTTACATTGCCAAGAGGATGTTACTAGAAAAAACATTAATATTTTAGGGACAGTGGAAATATTTAACATATCATGCCATTATGATTTATTCGTATAATAATAGTGGCACTGAACGTGTTAAGCGATGTTTTTTTTTTTTTATAAAATGTCAACTGATTTTTGTTAATTTATATCATTATTTAATCACTCCAACTAAGCTGTAACTCGTGCTAGGATATGGTTTACAATAGTCGAGTGGCGGGATTCGAACTCTCGACGACATGATCGGTAATCTGTACCTTAAACAATTAGGCAATTGGCGCTTAATTTAGACACGATGATATTTCGTATTAATAAAATAGAACATCTTATCAAAAATCGTCTAAATCTTTAAGGCTACAGATCATTACGCCCCTTACAATCCAACCCACATACATAAAACTTATTCGTGAAGAATATCACCCTCGTCAGTTAGGTAAAAGGTTATGTATTACGCGTATATAACTATCTCATTTATTATAAATAGCGTAATAAATAATCAATAATGTGTCAAGAAAATACGCCAACTACAGGAAGTTGTAACTCATTAAACTAGTTTGTAACACAACTTCCTGTTACTATGATTTAATTATTCACTTATGTATTTCCTATTATATGAACTATGTACTTGACCATATTACACTATGAACTACATTATTATCACCCTTTGCCAACTGGACGTAGGCTGTCGACAATGCCTTCCACAGTATACGGATCCCGAGCCTTCGGCATTGGTCGGTTTAAGACTAAGTTCGAAAGTCACCTTAGATCCTGTTCTCGGAGATGACAAGGTTCGCCATTGAAACGTCACGATGACATCATCATCCTCAGTCAGTCAAAAAGCTGATAATGACGTGTATTGTAAAAATCTATTCGAATTACTCCGAGTACCTGGTTGTAACAACAATAACAAGGTCGGACGTTAATCCGATGAAATCAATTATTTGTAACTAATCCTTTCATTGATATACAGGCCGATATACTAATCTAAATACGATAGAAGCCACGTAAAAATATGTCATCGTTTTTTTTAATAGATAAAAACACTATAACTCAGTGGTCGTCACACTTTTCTATCCAAGGGCCGAGTAAGAGTAAGGTGAGTGAGGTGTCACTGCGGGCCGCACTATCTTGCACTAAGTAGTTGATACAACCAACCTATTTAGTTTTTTTATGAGCTGTTATAACACATATCCCCCTAGATGTAAGTTTTTTTTTAACAATTTTTTTGATTTCGAAGCAATTGATAGATAGACTACTATAGATAGATGTATGAGATAACGTGATTTCGTATTCTCCAGAATGAGACTACGAAATTATTATTTTTTTAACTAAAAAGTCTACACTAACTAAAGAAGTCTACTGTCTTCTGTGTTCCCCATTAGGCTGGTGGCGTGAAGAAGTAATTTAATATGTATATAAAATAGTAGATAAGTAAATCACTTATCAGTTTATTAACAAAGTGGCTTGTTCATGGTGATGGCGGCGTGCAAGGCCGGCTCGAGGTGGCCATTTTGACTGCCGATTATATTGCGCAACATTTCGTAACGCCCTAGTGGTGCAGTGGCTTAAATTACAGGTTCGATTCTCGAATTGAACAATCATTAATTTATAAACCTTGTCTCGGTTATATAAATAAATTAAATTCTAAATAATTTAACTGTTACCCTCATTGCATTCAGCTGATAAAATTTGTTGATGAAGTGAAAAAAAATCTAGTACTATTTTTTTTTTCTTAAGACGACAACGGTTTCCGTGATCTCAGAAATTCTAGAATATACGAAGTATTTAGATAAATTACTAATTTATTATTTTAACATTGGCATATAATTAATGAGGAAGGAAGGCATCGGGGAAGGCTTATGTCCAACAGTGGGCAGACAATGTCTTATAATGATATGATTAACGTTTCATTAAAGCGATAGAAATGTTGCAGTGTGTATGAGAGTTGTATGAGACGGGTCTGTCTATTTACGTAATCTATTTCTGACTAGTCTCGAGGACTGCGTCGTTTGATCTGTGTCAGTCTGTCTGTCTGATGTAAAGATATCAAGTTCACATGTTCATTATAGTTTGTTTTTTTGTTAATTTACTAATATTTCTTATATACCAAGTAACCTCTATGCTTGTGTATGATTCACAATAGTCGAATGACGGGTTAAGAATCCTCGATCATGTTCGGAAGTCTGTACTCTTAACTTTTAGGCTATTTGCGCTTTAATTTCTGTTCCTTACAAACCCTATTTTATTGAGATTAAAAAGATAAGACGTGTTTTAGTTATTTCACGTATGTTTTAGTGACACAATAAACTTGAAACAATTGGACGTACGCCAAACGTAATGTGCGTAGAACTAACATTGTAATGCGTTCGAATCCCACGAGCTACTTTTGTCATCAACTTCGAGATGTCTAGAATGATTGAAAAATAATGTTTATCATCATCGTAATACATAGTAAAACATGTTTGCGGGAATCGAATCTGAACCGTGTTATATTTGGTCAGGTCAAGAACTAACAACTGCACCACTGACGGTCATTATCATCGGTTACTTAGAGTAGGGTCTTTCAAGAAGCGAGCGTACATCTCTCAAAGGTACGGCATCTTTGGTTCTTCTAGTATTGAAGATGTTCATAGGCGTCAATGATCACTCTTGTGACGCGCCGCTCGTTGGTCTCCTTCTTGTATAAATAAACTTTTTTTTTTAATACGATGCAATCGACACAGCATTAAGTTCTACATGTACGTTGCCCGTTGATGGATGAAATTCCACACGTCCTTGTAACTGTAGCCTCGTTACGCTCACCATGGATACAGGCTGTCAACAAATCTATGTATCCACGTGTCAAGGAATCGATTAATAAAGGTGACATTGCTATAAAAGGTACGTCATACAAATGAATCATGTCCTCTTGTGTGTCAAATTAACGACTCTCGTTAAACTATCTTGTTGAGTACGTACAGTAATTTAAAGACAATAAATAAATGTGGAGGTCCACTTGCGTTGGTATGCCGGGCTGGTGATGGATTGCGTGAAAGGTGCTAATTTGTCCCATTTGGTACGAATTTACAAGTAGTCAGGTGTTAGCACGCCATGCGCTTGTCGACGAACTAGTTACATTTTGCGTGTCGCTAGTAAATATCACAAACAAATAATTTCAATCACGATTTAGCAATGTTAGATTTCTTTAACACTGAGGTCAATGGTCTACTTTATTTTTTACGGTTATTTATTTTGACACAGTTTTTCTTTTGAGTAAAAATAAACACGCTTGACGGAATTGTAGTTCGGAACGTAATACGTGACTTGGGTATTGTCTTTAACGATAAAATACTCGTTTGTCTATGGAAGGGGGAGTTTATTTTTAGAGATAGTGTTTACGACTCGACTTCCACGTGTTTTATGGTCTATGGTACATTAATACCAATTAAATTGAAGTGTTGGGTGGTCCTTCGTACAATTTAAATCAAATAACATACACATATAAAAGATGACTGAGTTAAATACTTTAAAAAAACCGAAACAAAAAAACGTTTTTTTTCTAATGATATCAAACGCAACGTAAAGTTTTATTTATTTTGTTTCTATTATTCAAGGTAACCCCTCCACGCCAAACAAACACAGGAGATAAAGGCGTCCTCGCGTATGTGTAGTGTAATTAAAACTGGTCGGATGTCTTTCCTTAGAAAGCAATTTGAACATGAAAGCGGACCCTTCGTCTTTACGACATGCTAAGATTTCTATCTTTTGAAATTGCCAAGAGTTTTGCGCGGGGAATCTCACTTCTTCTCAAACTTGTTACCTCAATACTATATACAGTACTAAAATTTTATTATATATAATTGACTTTCTTTGAAGTCAATTTTTAAAATAACGGTTTTTTGTATAATGAAACGAAATAACTGTTTTAATCCTCTTATTGAATATAAAAGTTGCTTCGTTACATTTTTTTCTTCTTTTTTATTTTTTTTTTAATTAATATTTTACCAAAGATATTAAAATTTCTCATCGATGCCTAAGCATATGAGCTATCGTGGATTGATTGAAATAGAATTGACTTTGATTCTAAGATACAAATATTTATAGCCTAATCAAAAATGTTAAAGCCCTAGAATAGATTACGAATCGGCGAACACTTGATAAAGGTAAAAAGGAAAGATATAAAAGGATTTGAAGAACAGGGGAGATAAAATATTGGAAAAATTGATATAACACGAGACTACATACTAGAAGTAAAGACGGGAAGAGAAAAAAAGTAGAAGAAATACCAAAAATAATGTAGATGCAATAAACGAAACCGAAGAAAGTCTTGTAACCGAAAGTCAAGAGAATAAGACATTTGAAAGATAGAAATTTCCCCGCCCGCGCACGAGGACGTCCCTAAGTTAAAAGAGAATTGTGTAGACTATCCAGGTGAGCTTCGACGTTTTTCTTCAAGTGCGGTGAAGTGAGGCTATAACGAGGGCGCTTGTCGTAAGAACTGCGGAGCGGAGCGCGTCCGTTCTTAATGAGGAAGTGCTCTACAAAAACTACACTACAATTATTATTACAAAACGCCAGTTTCAAGCGACGGTGAGCGCTGTGAATGTACTGCGGTCAACCAGTTAAATCTTTAGTTTTCACGCGAAACAGCTGTATTAAAACATGCTCGTTGTTATCTCTATCTTACTACGAGTACACCAAGAGTAATGACAATATAATTTTGTTCAAGTGTTACGACAGTGGAACCTCACGATTACAAATTTCGTCATTTTAAATGGCGTTGTATTAATATGAACTTAAAACGTAACTGGAAGTCTGACTACTGAGTGTTTAATTTATAAATATATTGTATTTGGTATAATAAAGAATAAGTAATAATTTAGAAAAGGTCTATATAAACAATGGAATTATTTTATCTTATTTCATAAACCAGAACGTAGCCGAAACCAGGTCGTAGTTTTAAGAGTAATTTTATTAATATTGTTAGAAAAATTGTTAATGAAAACAATTTGTTTTCGTCATCAATTTATAAAGGTACCTTAACTAGCACAGTAACAGTTTGGGCTGCAGATATTTCGCTATAACTTTTCAATAGCGTACCAGCAAAGAAAAGAGTTAACGTCAGACGTTCCCAAACGCTTTGTAAGGCTTCCTGATTAAGCCACGCGCCGCCAATGAGCCGATAAACGATATTAATTGCGGACTCAGACGAGGAACGGTCGAATTAAATGTTCGCTACGTTCTCGGCGGTGCTCCAATACTAGTATTGCCAGTACTTAAAACTTTTCATAAAATATAGCAGTGAGAAACTATTTCCTTATGAATTAAATTTCATAAAATTTATGTGTTTTAATTACCTACGTGTCTGCCTTGTTCTCCGGTACCCTGAGTACACAAGCAAGAAGTAATAGACATTACAAATAAGAATGCGTCCATCAATGACGTCACTCAAAAACAACTAGCAAACTCCATATAAATGATTTCTTGATCCTCCATAAATCAAATAAAAAAGTATTTCAATAGTTCCGTTGAACAATTTCAAAAGGTCTTCGGTTATTTTTAACTTCATTGCGGCAACCCAAAGTAACACAAGTATGACAAACTCGGCGGTTTTTAACTTTCCCTACTTGATCTTTGGTAACTTTCGTTAACTTTTCTTTCCTCTGTATAAGCTTTCAGTAACGTATAAATTCGCAGACGTAGTTAATTAAAACATTAATTATTGCCTCTCGTTTTTGGACTCATCGTAAATAAAAAATAAAACATTTATTATTAAAGCATTGTCGAATAAATAGGAAATATCAACTTTTTGTATATATTATTCGAATTTTCAATGATGTCAACACTTAACTATAAAATACCATAAATTTAATACAAATACCAACTCAAGGCTTAGTACATTAAGTGTTCCTAGCAACATTAATTACTCGCGAATATTTTCAGACGCTAAAAATTAATTTCATTGATTCGACAGACTAAAAATATTGTGTTATATATTGTTGACGTATATTTTAGCATTTAATAATTTAAATTTATAAGTAAAATTTCTAATAGAACGCTTTCCGAGTCGACTGTGACTTTGTGGAATAATGTACGTAGTTATTGATGCCGTTACGTGGCGGTCAGTGGGCCACTTTTTACCATTTATTGGGCACATCGATAGGCACCTATGCCTATAAGACAATTTATTAGGAATGCGTAAAATTTATTAGTTTGTATGACTATATAAAAATTAGTAAATAATCTAAATAATGTATGTTATAAATTTTGACAAGTGTGTAAACATAATTCAGATTAATTTCCACATGTTAAAACAGTACTAGATCATTTCTTTAATACGTTCGCTGCGAAACGAGGTCTAAATCATCCCTAGTGCAATTTCCCTGTCGTGCGGCAAGGAAAACATACTTCTCTGTGGTGTGACGGACATAACTTTGTTAAAGAAGGTGGGGTCTAAAGGACCGCGTGTCGCACTAACGTCTAGTCACGGAGCAGGTCGATAACACCTCGTACCGCTGGGACGTAAAATACGCAAAAACTGGTGCCGAAGGTGCGTGTTAAGCAATGTTCCAAAAACTGATCATATTTCGACGTCGCAACAATAATCTTTTAAACTCTGACCTCAAAGATAATTGCCAATTGCTCTCTTAGTTTTTTTTTTCAATTAAAGTCTCTCGATGAAATGACTCATCTAATTGAAGACTTTCTTTACTCGCATGGGAGACTAGTAAATTCTAGACACATGCGTACTTACATTAGGCAATAAAAATTGAGACGAATATTTGCACTACGAAATTATTATAAGCAAATATGGGTTCTTTAAAAAGTATTTTCAAGCTATTGCCTAACAAATTAAAACAAAAGACTCATCTAAAATCGATACATGATTTTAGATGATTCTTTTGTTTTAATTTTAAATCAAGATGTGATGTTGGTTCGATGTGTCGACAGTACACTCTGGGAAACGTCCTTAAATTGGATCCATAACGGAACTTATTAGCGGGAGAGTGAAAATTTGTTGTGTATTCACTATTCAGCAAAGCGTATAGGTTATAAACACACACGCACACAATGGGTCGTTTAGCGTGAGGCAACGTTGACATGCCGCGTACCACCTACTTACGTACTATGAATAATATTTAGGTTATATTTGCAAGATAAAAAAAACAAGTCTGTAACAAAAATAATAAAACAACTTGAATTAATTTTTGAACGTATTTATTTAGAACAAAGTACAATCTGTTCTAATATGGATACGAAATTTCTCAGCAATCGAAGAAGCAAGCCCATTATCACTACAGTTATACAGTAAGAAATACTTTTCGTGTGTATTCGAGTCTCGTAGTAGGGCCAACACTTGTTATTCAGTGTCGCTTCTGAGAAGGCATTCCTAAACAATGCTTAGTTTATTTGAATACACACTATTCAAAACGGACGTGGCCGCAACAAATATTTTGTGTTAAAATATTATTTCGATCAAGATAATGATAAATAAAATACCTTACAACCACACAGAGTCGTTAATTGGTCGCTAAAACCGTACGTTAGTTCAAATTTAACAATAAAAATCTATACTAGGCCGATATTATAAGTTTCATTACTAATGAGGTCCGTAGCTCCCTCTAGTGGATAAAACATAAAACTATTGCACTTTATAATCGTAATAAGTAAGTAAAATTGCTGACCAGTTCATCCACTTATGTCATTGTTATACCATCTGACTGAGCCATCAATCAAAATATATCAAGTAGTTCCGAAACATCCAAGACGAGATAACAAGGCCGTTCAAGTGTACTGTGAATTTGCGCGTATCAACAAGTAGATAAAAATATTTCTAAGATGACAAAGATAATTTATCGCGACCTTGTGTTGTTTGCGAAGTCAGTTTCACTTTGTTGTTATCTTCTTAGGAACTAAAAATCGCTCATTCGCTCTACAAAGGTAGACCAACATTTTATCTAAAAGTTTCTTCTAAATATAAAATAAATTAACTAATTATTATTTTAAACTCAATGTACTTTCTGATTGATTTTAACAGATGATATCTTACTAATATTGTAAATGCAAAAGTTAAGATGGATGGATGGATGTTTGTTATCACATCTATATATAGAAATTGGGCATTGGTAGTTATATAATCTGAAAGAACACAGGCGACATCTACTCTTATTACATTGTAAACAAAAAATGATTGATGACACTTGAATTATTAAAAAGACAAGTTGAAATAAAGCCAAAAATAAACAACAAACAAGGTACTATGGCATATAATACAAACGAACATTAATTTTTAATACTAAACTATTGCGAAACGTGAAGCTTACAAGTGATGGCAATGGACACTGATGCTATAACAATTGTTAATAGGATATAATAGAAGGTGGGCGAGAGCCAGCGCGGCCCTGACAGCTCTTTACACAAGTGCTGCTTTCTATGTGATTCTTGCTCTTCGAACTATGAATGACATCGACCTGGCAATAACTACCGGCACGTTATAACTAAAGCCGATTGTGAAGCTTTACAAATAATACCTTGCGATAACGTTAATTAAGATACGTAGGTTTTTATGTAATCTATAACAGTCCAGGTCAGTTCAAGAATAGAATTGAAGCGAATAATTTCTTATTAACAAGATACTTTTAGCGAGCATTGTACTGTAGAAATTTATACTGAGTCGCTCCGAAGGATAATCCACGAACGTTTGAGGCCGGCTTCATCTTTTTCTCCTCAGATCACCAGTTGCGTGGTTGAGTTATTTGTAAATTATTTGTTGTTTCTGTAATTTTTGCGTTTGTTATATTCAGCAAGTATCTTCTTCTCAAGTATCTCTTCTCTATCTTGCTCTTTTACTTAAGGAGTGTTACACGGCGCTTAAATTCTTCCTACCACTTATCTGTTTCTACACTTCCCTTCTTTCTTCGATATTTCTATACATTTCTATATTTGCATTACTTCATATTACTGTGTATATTAGTCATTAGTCACTTGTTTTCCTGCATTAAATCACTTCTTTTCATAGAAATGTTCAATGTTTGTTCAAGTTAGAGTAACTGTTGCCTCCGTGCTATAAAGATTAGAATTGTAAAATGCGCGTAGAGACAAATAAATGATAAGATATCAGGCACGATGATGCGGGTTACAATTTGTGGTTTATTCTTTTCGTCAACATTTGCATAGTAATTTTGGTTGAATTTCTAAAATACAGTTATATTTACCGTTAACCATTTAGTTTTCAAGTGAGATATGAGTAACTGAAACGGTTTCTGTTAATATTTTGAAATTGAATAAATAAATGAAACATTGTAAATTAGCATTGGGGAAGGCATATGTTCAGTAGTGGGCAGACAAAGGCTGATGATGATGATTATGATGAATGAATTCATGAACTAACGAACTACAGTTGCTCTAGTTAACCTATAGATTTTATTTTAAAAACGATGTTAGTAAAGTTTGTTAAAAAAATGGTAGAGAGCCATTAGAATATGACGACAAGAGTTACATGATTGTAGTTTATAACTTATAAAACGGCTTAACTCACGTGCAACTCGGTGTCAGTACCGACTAGTTTCGAGCCCATCGGGGG
>JAODUI010000027.1:6035021-6046180 GCA_027563995.1 Papilio gigon
TTTTATGTGACATCTAAATAAGACCCAGTTCCCAAAACATTAAAACTATACAATAGCTAATGACAGTTTGTGTGTGTTTCAGAGAACTCAAAGTTAGTACATTATGCATGCACTGAATGATTTTCGGTGTCAAAGCCCACGTCCCAAATACCGATAGCCCGGTAGCATGATTTCTACAGAAGCGCATTGCATTCAAAACGGTTGAAACTATTCGCCGTACGTGTTATGATGAATTAAAAAGATAAATGACTTCACGATGAGAGAACTGATGACATAACCATACTTTAAGCTTCTTAAGTGGGCCGACGTTTTATTATGGTATTGAGTGTCACATCACAATGCTATATTAAACACTGGAATGATATTTTAATTATTATTTTTGTTTCTTTGAAAGAGGTCACCGACCTTCATACAATTTTGCAATGCCAGTAGAACCGCAGAATCTGCCTCTGTGTGGAAAACAGTCGCTGTACGGGCTGATAATAAATGGAAGAGAATAAAAAAACGAACCGAATGTCTATTCCCTGATAACTGTACACTACACTGCCGTGACGTCATTAAATTCATTTCATGTACTTGTTTTCGCATAGTACGAAGTTTGACTCAGTACGTAACTCTCACCTGTCGATCTCCGCACTAGTGTACAGGCAATAGAAACACTCGACATGTTAAACAATAATAACATTACCATAAAAAGATAATAATCGACGTCGGAACCAGATGAAGTTGGTAATGTTCTCTTACACAATACATTTCGTAATACGGTAAAGAGCACTCACTTGACCTCCGTAACCTCGGCGCCCCGAACAAATGGATAACCCATCCTATACAAATTCTTGTTGAAAAATATCCTACTTTCCATTGTTGTTGGAACACCGAAATTTGAATGCATGAAATCCTTTGTTTGTACTTTTTATAGACTTTTAAAAGGAATGTCGCAAAACATTACAAATTTGACATACCAATTGGACTGTTTAATTTTTGCAATTTTAAAACTCATTAAAACATAAAATAATTAATTGATTGACGTCGTCCTGTTTTAACCACGTAAATTTTCCACATTTTTTAATATTCACCGGTGACACGATGGCCGAGGAAAATCGATTTATTTTTATTTATATGGATTAAGGATTTACAACATAAAAAGTACACTAAAAGTGAATTCCTACATAATATATCTATTTATACATTATTCCTGGCAAACGTGTAATGGCGGATTGCAGTTACAGTTGTTAGGGTAATTCTCATAGTATACATTTACAGGCAAATAACAAAACAGCCAGACAGCACTTTACTTTCACTACGATCGTGTTCGAATAATGTGATAGTCTACACAAAAGCGGAAACAATCAACGTTAATACGTACTCACACAGATTATAACGGAGCCGCTTCCATGCCAACGCAATAATTAACATGAAAGACAAACAACCCGCGCCGGCAACGTTTAATACGTGGCATAGTTTTACGGCCTAAGGGTCTAAGTACATTGTAAACTATAGAAACAGGTTTCCCTTTACAAGCAGTATTTAGGACACACGTAACATATATGTTCACAATAAGATATCTTTTTATTTTGCTGTAGAAATTAGCAAGCCACATTGCACGCAGAACAGACTGACGATGGAACCACAAAGTCCGAGGCGAACACGGACAGGACGACACAGCGTGGGTAGACGTCCCGGAAGATGGACCGATGATCTGATTAAATTTTCGAGAGTATCCTGGATGAGAGCCGAGGACTGGTTGTGGCGATCTTTGGGGGCGGCCTATACTCAGCAGTGGGCGATACGTGCCTGATATGAGATAAAAGAGACGTCCTTCAACTAGTCTTAAATATACTGTAAAGAAAATAGTTAACGAATTGGCCGATTTTGTAAAACAATTTAAAAACGATGTCTATGTTTAGATAGAAGTCGAGGATATAAGTTTATCGTTCCCCAAACTTTGGAGCGAAGTTTGAATGTTCCAGATTCGTGATAGATTTGTTCTATCGAAGGACGCTTGTAGCATTTGTTTGTAAGTATCCTTTAAGACGGTTTGATAAACTTCACTCGTTGAATTGTTTCAGATAAATTTGTAAGCCGATAAAAACTTTGCTGCTGATAAATACTTTTTAAAAGTATTAAAGAGTAAAGAAGGATTACGTTAAAAGATTTTGTTTACGTGAACTTTAAAACAAATGTTGGTAATATTTGAACAAGAAGATGATGATTGAATGTGGATGCCTATAAAGGTAGAGTAAGACAAGTAAGTGTGGATGGATTGCGTGAAATAGGATATGCGTAGGAAGTGTGGAGTACAGATATGACGGCTGACAGAGATGTATGGATGAGTAGTACATAATTTGCCGACCCTCCGGAGGGAGGTTGATGATGGCAATATTTGAACACTTTGGTTTACATTTGGCTTAGGTTTTTTAGATACCAAGACAAACGATATATATGATATGTGAAGAAAATTATACCGAATTATCACTTCTCTTTTGTTTCTTATTTTATATAGAAGATGACATCAGAATTAGTATCTTAATTTCAATAAACCAAATCTTATCAGATGCTGTCGTAATCATAGAGTATACAAACATCGTCCTTGGACTTGTTCTTTTAATCTTCACTTTCCGAAACAGAGTCCTGTTTATGAGAACATTCATGCAACTTAGATAAGCTAGAATCGCTTTGATGCGGCGCTGGAGAAATTTAATTTGCACCCTTGTTCCCAGCGTTATCTTACACAGGTGAAAATATTCCTTAATGAAAAATCTTCTACGCCCATTTAATGAAATAAATTAGAACATTTTTACCATATAAGTTCTTTAACGCAACAGAATCTACAGTTATTTTTAAATTGAAGTAATCAACAAAACCCAATGATATTAAACATAATGATAAAGTTAGAACGTTCTAGAATACCAACCACTCCTAGAAACACTATACATAGTTAGTCATCAATCGGATCTAATAGTTTATCATATTAATACATGAAGCGAAAACGACCCATCTTACTTCCCTCTCTTTTTTTAAAAAAATGGCGTGAACACATGCCAGTGAAATTAGACAAGATATTGTGCATAAAGCTATATTTATAAAAGAGCTTTGTTCATAGGTTTGGGCATCGACCAAAGTACATTACATCAAATTTAAATCTAGTTCCTATAATTTTATATAGTCCAGTAAAATAACATATCAAAGATCGAATATTTAATAGCATTAAAAATCTTTTAAAATCAAATAACATTGTTCAGATAGATAGATAACTTGTTGACATTAAAACTATATTTCTTTATATTAAACCGCAATTCAAGTTAAGTGAATGGTAACCGCAATATTGTAATCAAATATTCTTAATACTATACATACATATTTACATAACCGCGTTGAAAAGGTAAACCTTACCGGCCAGCATCACTGAATTGAAACTTACCTCTTGTTATTATTCTTAGAATTTTGGTTAACCTTCCATTTTCTACTTTAAATTGTTCCTCTTATACAAAATATAATTACGACTACTCATGATCGTCACCATGTTGCCCACTGCTGGGCATCGCTCAAAGATCGCCACGATATTGGTCTTAGACCGCGCTCATCCAGGTTGTAATTCAAGGGAGACATACTTTCGACCTAGTAAGAAAAATGCTTACAAACTCTCTAAGACATTACATGTTACGTCGAAAGCTTCCTACTTAAATCCTAACATATCTTGATTCTATCATTCATCACTATGTAGAGGCGAATGGATTAAACTTAGTATTAACGGCCGTACAATGCAGGACGTGTCCAGTCGACTCGAGCGATCAAAGGTCAGTTACAATTGAGTTTGCTAAATATCCTTTCTGTTTCATACAGGAAATCGTTATATCTTCATTAAGCCCAACTCTAAGTCTAAAACTGATTTATAACACGAAATTAAGTATGTGATAATTTGTTTAAGTTGTCAAAAATAGCTGTAATTGTTATTTCTATTGAAGATTATTGCTACAAATTAACAAAAGTGTAAGAACACCGGTCGTTTTTTTTTACTTTTTGACTATACTATACTATAGACTCTTAAGTTGAGAGGTCACTGACCTGTCACTTTTCATAAGACATAAAAGTAATAAGTAATTAATAGAGGGAAATGTAATCAAAAAGTAAAACTCGTCGTCAACTACTGTAGATGGCGTTGTGACATTTAATGACGAAGTGAATGTTGATACAATATTATTGAGTAAATAAATTAAATATGTAATATTTCTTCAGAAAAATAATAATATCTGAGTCAACCTTAGTAATAAATAACTCTTATAAATGACTACTAATGCACCCGACTGCACTTAGGTAATTAAACAAAATAACTAACTAACTAGAGTGGCGCTGCGACCCGTAACATGTCTCGACCTCCGACAACAAAAGCACCCAACCAACTCAATCCCGTGCCATCACGACCCAGTTAATTAGACAAAACCCTAAAACTCTCTGTGTCCAGGAGAATTTTCAAATCACTTTAATAATTTGAGTTTTAATCAGAATGAAAGCATTGATTCTTTTCTCTGAAACATTAGCAATGATGTCTACTTTCAATAAAATCAATCGTTAATACGATTATATAAAATGCATATTTTTTTAACTTTGTTCTGCAAGTTCTCAACAACCATGGTATATATTTGAATAATTCTTTATATAGGAATAAGTCCTACATTTACTTCAAGTTTTAAACTATATATTATCACGCTAATAAATTTAGGGAGCGAGTAAATTGAAAGAAATTATTATGCGAAATTTCCATGCGGGTGAAGCCGCGCGGAAACAACTAGTTGCTACAATAATACGATGTAAACGCTAAAGCATGCCAGACGTTTAGAAAAAAAAATCCTTATCTATTGTGTTTTGTTTTTTTTAAAGCAAACCAGTTTATAAAACACGTATAAACACACATTACAAATGCAGATAAAGACCGACATGAGTAAATTACATCGATTACTTAAACTAAGTAAACGCACAAATAAAATCGAATTTTGTTATGTTGTGTCTTAGAATAAAACATATCTAATTAAATAAAATAGAAATTTCTTTGTAACGCAACAAAAAAACAATTCCACTCACCCTGAAGAATAGCCCCGATAGGCTCGTAATTCGTCGGTGCCGACACTAATGTATTCCGTTAATTTTAGTCGCTTCTTTTAAATTTAGTTTATAGTAAGGTCTCACAAAAGATTAAATAATTTAATCATAAATGTACTAATTAAAATATTTACAATAACTGCACGAAAGTTTTAATAATTAAATCAGAAATAGTTCAAATTCCGCGGCATTCATCAAAGTTACATGAATGGTAAAAAAAAATGATTTGTAAATATCTATTTCAAAGCAGCGTTGCCTGACTGCACCAATAAAGAACAATTCGTCACACGTAAGCGACCAAATGTTACTCAACATATAGACTTGATTACCGACTTTATAATTGTGGAACGTAATAACAAATGAATCAATAAAATTGTATAGTTAACCAAATTGTGAAACAAATGACAAACGAATTCGTTCAATTCACAAAGCAGATTTTTTATATGCGTAGGGCACAAACGCGTGGCGCGGTCACCGAGGTGATCGAGAGAAGAGCAGAGAAAGAGAGAAGCTTCTCTTGCGTTCCAGGCCTTTAAGAAAGAGATATGACGTCTTTTCTACAAATCTATAGGTGTACTTGTAACCTTTATTTCATATACATCTATCGGTGTCCATGTACAGAATTCCAAAGAACTATAAAATAACAAGATATATACCAATAACACTTCAGAGGTCAAAGCAAATATTGAATTACGAAAATCAACAATTAAAGTTTTGCAAATCGTGCACCGTGTCTTGTATCGTTTCTGCTAAATTGCAGGAGGCATGAGTTATGCAATAAGTATATGCAAAACAACTTCGAGGAATGTGTTTGTTAACAGTGACCTTACACTTCGGGGCTTGTGTGAATACTAATACTTGGCTAACATTAAGCCTGTACGCATAACTGACAGCTAATATAACATGTGATGGACAATTGTGATTATTCTGAACGAAAGCTTTTAATCGGATATTACATAACCGCAAATATACAAATAAATCACTGATTAAAATAAATGAAAGTTGCATAATTAAATATTTAACATACAGTTTTAGACATTTTTATGTAAAAAAAAAAATTAAAGACGCTAATCTACAGTTAATTCTTATAATATTATGGAGGCTATATACTAGTCTAATTACAATACTTGTGTGGACTGTTGTAAGGCAGTACGACTAGATATTATTTTTCAAAAAAAAACTCAAATAGATTTACAAAGTACATTAAGGTCGTACGCGTTGGTAACATTCTTCCTACGTTCACCGGACCGCCTTGAACAACGGTTCTGACAAGTATTCGCAGATTGTCAAAACGAAACAATTAATCTGTGTTATAACACGCGAGCTAACGGTAACGCGTTAGGCAATTTTAATTGAAACAAATTGTATAACATGTTAGAGACAAAAAAGTTCGCGGTCCAACATGATTTGTATAACGGAACGTTAATACGTAACATTTTTATTAAATACATCAACGTAACTGAAATATTAAAAAAAATATAAAGTTACAAACAAATTGTTTTGACAAATGTATCCATTATCGTCTTATAAAGTCTATTAAACTATATCTAAAACACAATAGTACGTAAAATAAAAAAAAGAAAATGTTTAAAAACGTTCAGAAAAAAACCATTAAAATGCTAAACTCACCATTTATCAGTAGGTTTACGTGGTGAAATAAAATCGTCCATTAGGAATGTCAAATATCTGCCGAACACTGGCAGATATATTTCATTTACGGTACGGGCGTCTTTCATATGAGAGCTCGCGAACTGACGAACAATAATATTGTACAACATACACTTCGCCAATTCACGAATAAATTACACGGCAGCTTGTGCACCTGTGTTCATAACACTGCTGACTTTGAAAACTAAAGACACACGTAATAAGCGACTCCTTAAAAATACACGTTTATTTTTTTTTAATACTATCTCATACTGCAATTATTTCGTTTACATAATCACTTGACTAATTACAATGAATGGTGTAATCTTCGATTGCAATACATTCATTGTTTTAAATATTATTCAATACGTTTGCTAGACAATAAATACGGTGATTTTGACATAACCGTTTTAAATTATATCGTGTTAGATTGTAAGTGAAAATATTTGGAGAAATAGTATGATAGAAAAAATACCAGAAACTGGCACTGATTTTAATATAGAATGGAGGACGTTAGGCGTGGTTCGTGCGAAAAAGCACATGTATGTCCTGGGATAATGTAAAATATGAAAGCTTAGTCATATCTTATTTACCGACGACATGAATTTAGTACGTGGGTAGAATTGGAAATTATGCGGTTCGGTTTTTTTCGATCTTTTTAAACTTTTTGCATTTTTTTTTTCAATTTTTCTTAGGTTTTTTGGCAGTGAAAATCCGTATGTTTACCCTTGTGCTGATTAAATCCATAGAAACAATCTAACTGATTGATCGCTTGATCGATTGACCGAGCGTGAAACATCTGAAAAATCGACGCTAATTGTAATATTAAAAATGACGTAAGAGATGAGTTCATTATAGTTACAGTGTGAAGTTTGAGCTAAAAAATATTACAATAAACACAAAACTAGTTAAATCCTCACTTTGTAAGAAATTTTAACTATGTTCACTTCGACTACATCATCATCAGCCCTTGTCTGCCCACTGCTGGACATAGTAGACCGTAGACCTTTCCCAATACCTTCCACAGTACGCGGTCCTCCGCATCCAACGACTTCCTTTCGAACATTCGACTACATGTTTTGAACAAACTTTTTTCTTCCCTTACCTCATACGTCTCCACTGAAGGGCTCAGAGCCTACCTTATTACATATAAACGTCCTAGATATTTATAATTGTTATGCTTAAATACTCGGTTACGTTGTCCTTTCTAATATATGTGGAAGCGAAAAGAAACACAGTAATTTAATAGAATAATTCCTCAGCTCTTACTTCCAATATATAAGTACTTTTAATTCAAGCAGAATGTCAACAAAGGTATTTACATTTTTTAGTAAAGCCTTGTAAATATTAATTACAAGTCACGACACGACGGAGGCATAGAGATTTATTGTGCGCCGGCACTCGCGTGTGTGTACTCACACCAGTGTGTGGGGCGCGTTATACACCGCGTATTGGCAATGGCACGTATTTCGAGCTCATTTCTTTATTGGTTTATTACCGTTGACTACACTAAGCTGCAATTACACTCAACAAGCTTAGCGATTGTCACTTTATTGCTTACTTTTGTTATTATATTTAAGCCCTAAACACTTATTATTATTAATTCTTCACGCGCTAATTTGGAACCCGTGTACAGTAACAATGGACATCAGTATTTAGAACTGTAATCGTATTTGGTAAGATTGAAATTTCCCTTATGAACTTGCATTATTATGCATCGTTTTAAAGTGATGACGATATGTTTAATACGATTGTTTCGATAATAGAAACCTACCTAATAGTGACATAGAATTCTTGTACGTGAACACATTCTAATTACGGTTTAATTTTGTTTGCGCCGAAATATGACAGCCACCTTTCACAGTTAACTTCACATGTCACAGTTTAATTTGAAAACCTGTTACTCCAGTTTGCGGCGCTGGTGTTCCTAATTTTAATAACTATGAGATTGTTGAAGTAGAACGCGTAAGATGTTACGAAAAGAAATTAGAATGTGCTCGTTGAATAAAATAAAAGCGGTTGATGTTGAAAGGTTTAATTAACGTCGACGCGGCTTCCGAAGAATTGCATTACTTGCAGGAAAGCTTAGTAACAGAGCATAGACTATTAAAGCAGTGCCAACACAACTGTTCAAATAAAAACATGTTTCAAAATACGTAGATAAGAGCAACAGTTTTGGTGTTCTGACATTGTATCTAAAATCAATTAAATTGAATTATAACTACATTTCATATGAAATTAATAACCTTAACTAGTAATGTTTTATCGTGCGTCGGTGGTGCAGTTGGTAAGCGCTTGACCGGATCGGACCGTACTCAACATTGTCCAGGTTCGATCCCCGCCATGTACCAATGTGTTTTTCCATTTTCGAATTGCGTATGTACATTATCCGACGTTCTTACGGTGAAGGAAAACATCGTGATGCAACCGGCACATATCGGCGAAGAAATTCAAAGATATGTGTGAAGTCAATCAACACACACTGGACCAGCGTGGTTGACTACGGCCTAGTCACCTCTAATAATAGGGTAGGGTCTAAGCCCCTCGGTGGGGACGTATAGTGAGCTGATGATGATGATGAATAAGATTTTAAATGCGAAAGTTTAATGGATGGATGGTTGGATATTTGTCATTGGGTATGTCCATAACAGTTTAACGGATCTTGTTGAAATTTCTCAAACTTGTAGAACATAGTTTGATAAATGTATGCTACTCATTATGGACGGTTTTTCTGCTCCAAGTTAGTATAGAATTGTAATGAAATTTGAAACAAACAAAACGAAAAAAAAAGTCATTTGTAGCATCAATATCGAACACAGTTTTATGTCCGGAAGGGCAGTTAGTTTATTAAAACAAATACCGTAGCGGGTTGTTTACGCAGTTTTATGAGGCCAGTACTACTCGAGCTTATACCCTGAGCTATGTTAGTTGCCTTCACTTAATAACCATATTTGATACGCACACAATACGCACACAACAAAAAGGAACGCGCACAAGCAAACGCAACTAAGTATGAATTGATAATTTAATCGAATTCACCAATTGAGTTCCACAAATATGTTATTTGAATATAAATAGATATTATACAATGGTAAGAACAGATTTTGATGATAAAAAGTATTTAATTATTTAACACTAAAATATGATAAATTGTTTATAGATATATGACTAGGTAAATTATTGAACATGTTTGGTTTTCCTTAATTACGAGATGTCCTTAGAAAACGGAAGGAAAAAATAGGTCGAAAATTCACTATCGGAAATTGGCCAAATTAAAAAATATTATAGATCTATTTTTTGTGTTGAGTTTAATATTATTGTAGTACACTTATAGCAAAATTAATGTACACCGTATTGTAAGCGTGTCTATTTTAATGAAGTTACTAATAACAACACCAGGTCATTTGACACTTCTTTATAATTGCAACACATTTGTAATTTTACACTTCTGCGTCAGTTCGATGACCGTTGCAGTCGAGGCACGTGGGTGCAAGTGACTGACAATGATTTAAAACGGATTCAGCAAATGTTAAGTGCTGATTGACTTCACTCCACGGAGAATACAACATCGTAAACACGCACACGACTGATCTGTTAAAATTGTACATTAACAAACATTTAAAACTTTAAAAAGATTAGAAGTAAAAGGTTTTATGGTTAGGTGAGCGTCGGTAGTGTAAATGGCAAGAGTCCAAATAAAAATTAACTTAATCAATAGCTCGGACTGAACTACATTAATTAAAATTTTCCAGAACACTTCAATCGTTCTTATTTTTTTAACGAAATGCACGGCCTAGATTATTAACAAAATAGATTCGAGTAGTTAAATTTAACTTGAATTAATTTAACAGTTAGTCAACTTAATAATTGGACAAGGAGACCTTTTAGCGAGGATTGGCTGGAACTTCGTTGGGCTTGTATTCCGCATTCCTACAAGTGGCTGCGAAAACGCCCACGCTAGGCCATTGCAATAAATTATAATTACTACAAAACTATTCACGTTTTGCTATAAGACTTAAGTCTTGATACTTTGCAACTGGCAAGTTTATGTTTTTTTAGTCTTTCTTTATTAAACTTTATCTTTAGAATTTAAATCCAATGTTGTGTATATATTTGCGATTATATATTTTTATTAATCCATTCGTTTGTGTGCGTCGGGCATCGATGATCGCTCATGTGATCCCGCCGGCCGTTTGCCCCCTTCTCGTATAAAAAAATGTTAATTATTTAAAGAGATTAAAAATATATTTCACTACGAGTATTTAGCTAGTGGAAACCCACGTTAATATCTACACTTTTTCATCTACGATATCGTCTAGAAAAATGTTATATCCAACTAATTACTAAATCAATGTAAGCAGTCACGTTTGCGGGACGGTGTTTTATAAAATAACAAAAGAAACCATTCAATACGT
>JAODUI010000027.1:6046280-6067691 GCA_027563995.1 Papilio gigon
AATTACTAAATCAATGTAAGCAGTCACGTTTGCGGGACGGTGTTTTATAAAATAACAAAAGAAACCATTCAATACGTTTAAGATTTGTACGTGTTTACAACTTGCTTTTGTAACCTGTTCTATGCATTTTATAACAATAAAGTTGAGAAACGAACTTCGCCTTTTCAACATCACGGATTTTTTTAACACAATGCCTATCGGAAGAATATTTGTAAGTTGCAAAACACGTATGGTGTATTACTACATTTTAAAACCATGTACATTATATTGAAACGCTTTCCATCATTAAAATTCATAGGAAATTAGTAATTTTGTATCCACATTTGACTGCTTGTCAATAGCATTTACGCCGTATGGATACATTTTGGAAAGTTTCTGTTAAGTTTTTGAAGCCCTTCTTAAAGGTTATTTTGTTTAGATAACTCTGTTATCACTTCTCATTTCCATTGAATTAGACGTAAAACGTTAGGCGTTCACAAAGTAACACTTGAAACATTTTTGTGGTTTTTAGTACTGTAATGTTCGTAAGAAACGTATATCTAAGTATAGGAAAAACATTGAAGGATGTGCATAATAAAGTAGAGTTGTCGACAGGATACTCACTTAATATGAGTTATCCTGTAATTGCGCTGTCGGGGTACTGATAACATGTGCCAGGACTTAATTCGCAACTCACACGCACAAAGTAAACACACACATACGAGCACATTTTGTATTAACAACGTATACACAATCAACAGCTGTCATCCCAAGGCTAGACTTATACTACTAAATACTATAATTATTTTTAAATAATTAAGAACTCATTATTGTGAAGTGCAAGGCAAGAACGAATATCAATCGTGAGTGTTAAGATATCAAAAGAAGAGAAATAACGTTACTTGTATAATAATGGTATTTCAAATGATTTTTTTTAGATAGATAGATACTTGTTAGGTAACTAGTCTATTTAGTATAGTACATAATTCGACACAGAGGAGGATTACAATCTGAATTAACGCAAAGGCTACCTTCTAAGGTTTTATAATATAAAGCCGTGTGCTATGCCGATAGCTAGTTGAAATATTAAAAATAGTATATGAAATTTAATCAAGTAGTTTTAATTGAGTTGAATAAAACATTTATCAAAGACATGAAATGGAAGTGGATGCATTTTAATTGATTTATCTCGTGTTACACTTTAACAATTAAAGCTGATGATAGTCGATACTTGTTGTAACTAAATATTTTACTATTGTACTAAAGTATCAGGTTATACGGATTAAGTAAGTACTAATTAAGTGAGCAAGAACCGAAGGAAGTTTTGTATAACTTTTCTTCTTTGAATTTTAAAATTTACCTTAATGTTAATTGTTAAGTTTGAAAATATTTACAGAGCTATATATGAGAGAAAGATAAATAATTTATGTATTCTAAATAAATTTACTAATACGTATGATTCTAGGATACGAAAATAAAAAAAAAAATACATAAAAACATGACTGCAACAAGTTGAATTAAAAGCTTTTCGTTGTTAAAAATGTTCAACATAATTTTTAATTGAACATTGTCATCGCCATATTAATGTCATGTCATATAAAATTAGCTCCAGCTGTCGCGCCACTCAATTAAGGTCACTTACTAATATTTCCATAAATACTAGTTTAAAAAAATGTCGTTTATATGTCAAATGGCTTAATTTCTTTATTACCTTCTTACTTTTTGAGTTAAGATGGATGGATGGATGCATGTTATCACGTAATATCAAAACGAACGAATCAGGGTTGAATTTGGAACAGAGATAGGTACCTGAGATATCTTAAGGATTTTTTTTTCGGTTGCAGACGAAGTCGTATTCGTTATGTATTCCAAAATAGCAATATGAAAACATATATAATGTAGCTATGTTTATATCATGATTATTAAAAGCATTGCGACTGCATGCCTACAGACCTGTCCGGCACAGCTCGTAGCGCGGCTCAAACGTTTGGTCAATGCCCTTGCGGATTAATAAATGTATCCTAATTTCATTTCCCAATGCCAAATACAATAGAGGAAATGTAAGTACATATAGATACGGAACTTAATTGGATAATATCCGATTGTATAATATATGTGAGATCTTTAAAATACTAATATGAATATCCTAGACTTTTATTCAGTTTCCATGTCTTAAACATAAAAACGTCATCGTTCGTCTGATTGTTTTACGGAAGTCAACATTCGTCTGTTCTTTCATTCGATACGTTCAGTTACCCCACATAGCCCTATATGATATATTACAATTAAAAATTCATACATGCTACTTCACAATATTATTATCAATGTATATTTCTACACAGTGTATAGTTCTATACATAAAGTGAAAACTTGAAAAACAGCGAAGGTTTAAATAAAAAGTTTCTATACAAACAAGCCACACACTATTAAACTTAGGGGGTGAGTAAATTGAAAATAACTTATGCGAGTATTTAATCGAGTGAAACCGCAAGGGTGTAACTAGTGTTATATAAAACTGTTGTCAAAAGTGTAACCGTTAAGTACCACAGGATGCCATTGTTTTGATCGCTACACATTCTGTGTACAAACATCGGGCGTCAATTGCGTTTTAACCATTGTATGAGACCGGAAAAGCGAAATTTCCAGAAAGAACTTTATCATTACTATAATTAATACAAAATTAATGAATTTTAAACACATATAGTGTATGTTTATATGTAAAGTATAAACAAAAAAGTTGTTAAATACGTACGGTCTTTGTTTCAGTTGGTATCGTTGACGCATTGTGGTGGTGTACCAGAAAACATATATCACAATTAAGTTTATGAAGAAACTTGAAATTATTCACAAGAGATGCACTTGACAGGGCGTGTGTGACGCCATCTGCCGCACGAATACAGCTCGCGACCGAATCGAAACTGGTACGTAATTCTATATACGGGTGTGAGTGTTAAATTGTTTGAAAATTGCGACAGTCGAGGATGTAATTAAGTGTTACGTGTAAACGTGTATCGGTCGGCCGGTAGGGGGCGCGCGACTGCGGTGCACGCGCGGACCACAGCCACTAGCTGGCCGTGCCCACAGCGCGCGTCGTGCACGGTGAGCCACGCGACGCGCAATCAATTCATGCAAATCACCCACGGGATGGAGACTGGACACGGCTAAATTAACTATAAACTATTAGGAACGGTACCACTTTAGCCGCTGAGATATCACCTGTCGTAGTTCTCGCACTTGATTGCATGAATTTAAATTTTGAAATTGTTGCTACGTTATATTTCGCGTGCATTCATCAAGATAAAATAACTGACGACCAATTTAAATTGTTTCAAGATGACACAGACGCTCATGGAATTTTTAACATTCGTTGTTATGCTGTAAAATTTAAATTATGATTATTAAATTTATTTTAAACACATACGTCATCAATAATCGTCATAAAACATCTAACACATTTTATCATATTCTGTACTAACCTCGTCGATTTTTACTACGACTCAATCTAAATTTTATAAAGATATAAGAAATATTGGTTAACCAAATAGAAACGGTCTTCGATAATAGACTTACGAAAAGACGATTAGTAAAATTCGTACGGAATTATTGAAGCTTGACGAAAGAAAATATTTTTTTTAGTGGAGCACTGTTACAATTCAAGTCAGCCGTCCCTCGCAATTGGGCGCCCGGTACAGTTCTGCTCCGGTGCTTCGGTTCACAATTTATTGCTCACCAATTCGTATTCACTAAAACATTTTTTCACATATTATAATATTTTATACCATCCTTTATGATGCCCGGCTATTATTAATTAGATAATGTTTAAACACAACACATTGCAACTGGCAGTTATTCGACAAATGCCGCGAATAATAATTCTACGCAAATTTTTGTGAAAAATAAAAAAATAGACAATCTGATACTAATATTTTTTTAAAAAATTTCCTGTAATTGTGATTGTATGCGTATATAAAACTTTGACAAACAACTGAAAAGAAAAACATGATAAAACCTTTACGTAACCGCAGAGGCTTTCTCGACAACTGATAAAAAAACGCTTGCAAAAGATACAGTTGGTCGCTCGGTAAAATGTTTAAGGTTATTCTATTGATATTTTTTTGTTGAATTCAAAGCAAAAACTGATTATTTTAATTGTTGCAAGAAATGCCTATTATCAAAAACTATACAAAAACGTTTACCAAAAAATATTATACACGAGGGAAAAAAAATGGGGAAAAAGTTGGCTATGCACTCCCTCATCAGGTAACTTTCAGTAAAAGTCCCCTCGAAATCGGTCCTGCTGTTTCGATGATTACCCGGAACAAACGCGGACTAGCGGTCGGACAAAAAAAAATCGTCATAAGCAACGCAGGTAAGTATATGACGTTCGCGAAATATCTTTTTTACATTACATCATCATCAGCAGCAGCCCCTGTCTGCCCACTGTTGGACATAGGCCTTTCCCATTACATACTCCAGTTTTATTAATTGTAAATAAATCTATTGTTTCTTTCAACTTCATTTAAATCATTATTTTAAAAAGGAAACCATAAAGAAGGACTAAATCGTTGGTTTTATTGTGACTAAAATTAGATTCGACGTGAATTTATAACTGCAACGACTATAACTGAGAGGCAATAAACGGAGATAAAGTTAAATCATTACGCGCACCTGCGTCGCGACTACAGGGGAACACTCACTTGTTTTATGCACTATTTCTAGCAATTTGAACCTATACTCCTTTAAAGTGCGAAAGGGTTAAACAATTGACAATCGAAAAAAAAACCCATACAATTTCTACGTTGTCTTCGTTTTCTTTTCCTTATTATAAGGCATTACTTTAAATAATATTTGGTACCATTATTTAATCATTTCGATAGTATTTTGTAACAAATTACAAACACTAAATGCAGCTTCGCCAATTGCCTAATGGTTAGGGGTTTAGCGGTCGTAGGTTCAAATCCCAACGTTACACTATTGTTATAAACCATATCCTAACACAAGCTTTTTGAAGCTTACCTATTAGGTTACAAGAAATGTTATTGAATTAACAAAAATCTACTAATATGTTTTGTAATAAAAAAAAAACAGTCCCTTTTCTGTTACCTTTCAAATCATCGTAACAATTGCATGGTATTGCAGTGTACTTCTGTTACTAACTAGATCTACAGATGTTGAATTGAAAAACTCTTATACACGTTCAATTACCCGAGAGGCCAAAGTTGTTGACTTGAAAACGTATTGACTTCGTGAGTCAAGCTTAATGAACTGAATTCAAAAGCTACTATTGAAATAAAAAAAAGTCCAACAAGTGCACGAATGGTAAAAATACTTCCTAAGAAAATGCATTTTATATCAGCAAAGGGTTTATTTTCTTTTCCGGAACTTTGCCTAGAATTTTCATTAAACGATTTCATTTACAAATTGATATATTTAAAATGATGTAGGAATTTGGTAACATTTAATGAGCATAACGGAAACTGATACATCGATGTGTTTTTCTAGACAAGTAAAGCTACGAAGGTTCTTTTTAATGTTATGTATCGTCTTACAAGGTAAAAGGAATACTGTAAAGTGTTATTTACATAAGACATTCCATTCAATAAACAGGTAACACAAGAGAGCGTACAAACAAAAGGACAGCAACCAGCAGGCCCACAGCCGGCAACTGGGGGCCGCGCTGCTTTTCAGCCTACCCGAAAAAACTGGGTCAGAATTATTTTTTCTACAATGGGGTGGACCATTTAATATCGCATTAATTATTATACTCATTCTTAATAAAACAAAGTCGAGAGATTGACTCAATTACTAGACCAGCGTAAGTCACGATCGCTGGAAAACCATTGTCAGCAAATCGAAAGATTTGAATGCGAAATGTGAAAGCGCTCTTCAGCCGAACTATTCCCGATTTCAATTCCACTCGAATACCGACAACCCTTTTGTTTCAAACCGAACATTTAATACTCTATTGATATATGAATAAAAAATAACTCAGTTTACGAAGGAAGCGGAACAATTTATTGCAACTTAATATGATTTACATAAAACCTTTGTACATATACTCCTTTCTGTATGTCGCGACGAAAACTATCAGACTTAAAATACTCAACAATGTAACAATCAACATGTTTTTTTATGAAACAATAAAAAAATATACACATACAGTTTTTTTTACGTCGTGTTAACAATAATTCGCCCTCTAACTATTAAAGGTAGACAGCGCATCCCCCAAATGACGATGTCTATGGCCAAGGATTTTCATAATTTTAACGAAGTCAAATAGCCCTTAGGCCAATAGGCCTAGGTCCAGCAGTGGACTACATTAGGCTGACAATGATGATGATGAAATAGCCCTTTACTCAACAACTAATAATAAAAATATCTCACGAAAGTTTTAATAGTTTAAGCCACACTCGTTTGCCATCATATATTAAATCCATAAAAAGAATAAAAAACCGAAAGACAAATGCACCGAACTCAGCGTTGCGTGATGGATGAACAAAAAAACGTAGTGATAATTTGTTACCGAAAGGGGGAGCTTCATATGTGAGTAACGATAAGTCTACTCCCCTATGCAACACTAATGGATACGTAGGCCATTAAACACGATGTACTTGTGAATAATTTAAAAAGTTCCCGTGTACGTTGTCGGGAATGGAAGCGAAAATAAAGATTTACCTGTACACTGGTCAGTAAATTATCAATCGATTTAGGAATAACAATAGTTTTTTAATGGGATTGTTTGCTGTTGTCAATCTTTAGTGTAGATTGACAATAATCTATGAAGTAGGTACTATGTGTATTGAAACGTTGCATAACAATATTATCGTTTCAATTTTAAGATGAATTACAAAATTTTAAGTACTGTAAGCGAATACATAATGACATACTTTTTTTAATATGTACATTAAATGTGATATGATCTTCATTTTTCAAAACACGATTTTCACTATCCAAAAATAAATTGTTATCATATTTTAATGTGTATTAATATATGTATGGTGAGTGAAACCAACGGTTAACAGAAACTTAATAAACGAAGCGGCGGATGTTAGAACATTATCTCGACCACTCTCCCTACTTTAAGTCTAGTCACGTTCACACTTCACTAAGACATCGTGTATGTGAGTGAGAATAGTGTATTTCTTCCCCAAATGTAACAACAAAGTTTTAAGATTCAATTAAGTCGTCACAAAAGTTTATTTTACAATTAAGTTTGCGGTATAAAACAAAGTTTGGACTTTGTCCATTAAAACTTTTAACATTTTCACTATGTCCATTAACGTTTTATGAACAAACATGAAGCTGTATTGGTCAGTATGTAACATGTTGTGTGTAGATAAATCTGGATTGAATTTCGTGTTTCGATTATGCAATATTATTATTATATAAATCTATGCATTTTAAAGTAAAGCAAAAAAAAATGTACCCCTTCAAGGAACTTGGGCGAATGGGTGAACGTGAAATTTGAAACAGTCAATTTGTAAGAAGTGCATTTTTTTGTAGATAAAAAAAATGGTTAGAATTTTGAACAAATGACGATCACTAGTTATGTTAATTATTCATGAATTCTGATATTTATTTGTTACCTGCTAATTCTAAAAGAGTAAAGTGGGTCTGTATGAAATATGACATAGACAGATTATTGTAAGTTTTTTTTTTAATTCCGCACAGATAAAGGCAGGAACATAAGCTAGCAGACAATAAACAAACTTTTTACTAATAAAATATTAACCTTGACAGTAAATATTTCTTCGTCAATCAACATTAAGCAACTTTCAACATAACTTGATTATTTATCGAACTAGTTTATAGCTCAGTTCCTTATCTTAAGTACATTTAACATTTAGAGCGTTGAATTTTAGATTAAGTGTAAAATTAACTGTATTGTTACAATGTCTTACACCTATCACCAACAATCACAGTATGTAGCGTGACAAACTGATCTAGGGTGGCACTGCTATCGTTACATCTGTCTCAACATATGTAAAATCTAAATAGGTATCAAGAAAAAAATGACAAGACAGCTACAGTCTCACAAGGATCTTGTGATGATATTTGGATAATGACTAGGTGGCGTTAGTGTGCTAGCATTCTTTACTTAGACTTGTGTCCCCGTGGACAATACTAGTTACGTACGGAAGCATGTCATTTTTTAGACAGTTTCGAACACAATTGCCTTCATACTTCTTCGTTGAATATTTTTTTATGTTTTGAATAGAGCCGTATAAAATAATGATGTGCAACAATATTGCGCAAGCGCAGTGTATTGATCGTCGGCCATGAGGGGAGGCGGTAGATCAATGCGTGATCTCTCGCTCCCGGCTCTCCCGTGCGACATTAAACTGAATCAATTTCATCCCATTTCCTGAGCCGCGGCCCCTTGCCCCCGGCCCCAGCCCCCCGGGCCCGCGCTCTGCGACCCACTCAATGCATTATTGGATTTAATAAAACAACACACTTGGAGGTCGAATAGACTCGCATGCGGGCGTACTGCCTTTGAGAATTGCTCTTAAAGAAGAAGCATATTTTTAGTTTAACGATCCACCTTAGATACCTTTCTTTACGTAATCTAAACTTAATTATTGTTACTATATTTCATATAATCGTCGGAAGTTGGTATAATTACTATGTTTATTCTATGAACTTCTGTTCTACAATTATAAAATGCCTCGGAATAAATAATTCGCATCAATTTACTTTGTGCGCAATAACATGTGACTTGCGTTCGATGACGTCATAGCTGCATTCTTGTACGATCTGCTAAAAAGTACGCATCCTAGGTACGTTTATATGATTTTACTTACCTTGTAATTATCCTTTGCGTGGTTTTCTATTGCTTAATAATGGGAAAACGTGTTCTTCTAATTCTTGGAATATATGTGCTCCGAAAAAAAAAATGCTTTGACAGTGTGAATAGATAGCTAAAAGTGTTGTTCTTGTCTACTACTTAGTGCTGATTTAATCAACAAGTGAGCTAACTTAATACGCTGATACACGTTAAGTTATTCCAAATCATGTCGTTAAGCAAAGCACTTAAAATTCCATTACTTTCTAAATTTTATCAAACTTTGATAATTGGGTAATATATTTATGATTTCCAATCATTTGACATTAATTTTAACAATTAAATTTGATTTCTAATTTTTTGAATGAAGCTTAATTGTAATTTTATTAAGTCAAGCAAGTATTCGTTCTTATGGTTGGTAGATATTTATATTAAAATAACCTCAATAAAATTTATTAAGAGAATTTGTTTGATTGAAAATTATTTGAGAAACGTGTGAACAGAAACAAATGCCATTAGGTTCTAAACGTATTATTATATCGAGCTTTTTAACGCGATCATGAAAACTGTAGAAATATTTGAATGTATGATGTAACTACTGCTTTGTGATCTTCATTTGAAATACTTTCACTAAATATTTTTGATAGGGTATAAATGAGTTTGATAAACATTGCCTCCTTTTCAAATGAATTGAGTTTTAAATCATTTAAAATTTACTATGAATACTTCAATTCGATGATTTGCGTATTCAGTAGAAAAGTATACGTACCGAAGAAAAAATAATGGTATACTGATGCGTACTAGGTTCTTTACTTCTAAGGAATTATGGTCAATGACTAAGTTTTGTCATTAAAATGTCTAAGCCAGAAGAATATGACGAGATAACTGAAGATAATCGTCGTGGTAACAACAAGGTAGTCCGCCCCATCGCACGTTAACGCTCGTCTCAAGTGACCACTTCCTCGACTTTGAAGTGCTCTTGATTCTTGTGAAAAAAGAAAGTGCATTCAAGTATCAAACCGAGATAGGAAAATTAGAAGTAAAGTTAGTAGGTAGTAAAAGTCTACTTTATTTTAATAGCTTAAAAATGTCGTGCATGTCTTCTTTACCAGCTTTCACTTTTACATATTATATGACTCTTTGTGTCAATATATAAAAAACTTACCTATAATGAAGTTTATTATAGTGGGCTAAAATGTGCACCGTTTCTCCCTTAACAAAGTTTAACTGGATGTGTGTAGTAATTATCTTCCTTACCCAACGAGATATTAACATCTAACCGACCGACACATCTTTTTGTTCATAACAACGTGAATTAGAAACTCTATTGAAGTCAATTAATGCCTTCCTGCCTTTCTGTGTTGAGTTTTAATCAAGGATATTTTTGTTAATCAAACTTTAATGTCAAAGAATGAATTAAATATAGTAAATTATGATATTAATTATAGTGGCAGAATGTTATTTTTACAAGTTTTATAATTAAGAAAAAAATTAGAATTTCTTACTTATAAAGTCGATACATAAGTATCGTTAAAATAAAAAAAAACGAACATACTTTTGATTCTTGCTGCGCGACATTCTTGATTAGTTGCTCGATTACAGGTACAACACAATATAAAAAGAAAATTGTCAGAAAAATCCCACAAATCACAAACACTCGATTTATGTTCGAAAAAAAATTAAAATTAGGCGGCAATCGGTCACATGAGCATGTTTGGCGCGAGACGCGACGTTCGTATCAACACTCTCCGA
This sequence comes from Papilio gigon, assembly GCA_027563995.1. Taxonomy (NCBI): domain Eukaryota; kingdom Metazoa; phylum Arthropoda; class Insecta; order Lepidoptera; family Papilionidae; genus Papilio; species Papilio gigon. The sequence continues at coordinate 6,056,797 of JAODUI010000027.1, forward strand.
GATCTCGACTCGATCGTGTGCGGTGTGTGTGCGCCCTACTTCGACCTCACTAATAGTTTAGGCCAGACAGAGACCATATAATAATAAATCAATCCGTCAGAGCGAGATAAAGAAAGCCTATAGCATTATTTCATAATCTACAAATACGAGTGTTAGAACCTCTTCATAGACATTAGATGTACATGATAATTAATTAGATATAATGTTTTCTGCCATTTGTTAATGAAGACCATGCGCAAGAGTCGATGTAATCAGCGCCATCTATCCGTAGACGCTTGTACTTGCTAGCAAATTTTCGATTAAACGTAGTTACAATCACGAATACGTTTAATAGATGGCAGCACTAGCATGATGATTTTTAAGAAATCTCTGTGAATCTTCAAAATTTTAAACACACAACAGACTATTTGTGCTGTTGTAATTAGATGAGCCTTAATAGCAATATAAGAAACACTTGCGAAGTAAATTTTAATTCTTCGTATAATTTTAATACGATCATTTCCATCCCCCTCTTGTTTTTCTTTTCTTTAAGTCAAATAGTCGTGAAAGTTTTCTACCTCAAGGAAACTATTATTCTAAAGTTAATTTATGTTAAGAAGCGCCAATAGCCTAATTGTTGTGGGCACGGAGTACCGATCTAGAGATCGTTGGTACGAATCCCGCCATTCGACTGTTGTCGTGGACCATATTCTAACACAAGCTCAAGCTCACCAGGAATGGTTATAAGAAATATTAGTATGTTAAGCAAAAAATTTATTAATATTTTAATTAAAAACAGTAATGATAATAATACTTACACTTTAATTTTCTTGCCCTCGGCTTGGGATATTGTCGGAGGTGGCGGTAAGTCGTCCATTGGCACTTCTTCGTTAGGAGGAGAAGGCGGGGACTTATCGAACTCCGCGATCGGTGCGAGCTCAGGCATTGGCGACACCGAGTTGCTGTCCATCGCCGACAACTTTATCGGAGACACTTTGCCCGCTTTACTTGCACCACTACGCTCCGGTATATTCCGGAGCACAAGATACAAGTTCACTAAACACTCACAAATAATTCTTTAATTGAATGCAACACTCAACTTTAACTCTTTCAAGTTACTTGGTGGTACAGCGAACGGTTTCTGCGATATAATTTCGCTGATTAAGAAACTTGTGGACCTGAAAACGATTAAACTGTTATTTGCTGTTCAACTTACTTAACATAAGTGCACGTTCTCACTATCGTTCAACTAAGAAATACTTAATTAATATCGACTTCGAAATTTAAATTAACCAATCTTTTTTAATCGAATAAACTTTTTTCTGCCAGTACTTTATATAAAGTATCCTATTGTATATATCCATTAAGATATTGCTGGAATGGAGACAGGGATAAAATTTACATTATTTCTATAATTCGTAGAATTATGCAAGTTGTTTTTTTTTTTAATTTTAGAAATCCATACTCGAATGGTTAAATACAATAATACGATAGTAGTTATTCGCTCCCTCTTTCATTATGCATGGGTTCACCGGATATAAGGCACTTGAACAGAACACATTCAAACACATAAAGAGACTGTTTATTAAACTGCATTGTATGCACGTTTTCAAAATATTTGTTTCTTGTTACGACGATATTCAAAGCTTTTATAATATTTCGTTACAAAACTTTAGTTCGTCCGAATGACAAATGTAAGAAAAGCTCTTGAATTATTAACGTAGTTGTTCAGTTGCAGAAACAAACGCACTTTAAATGCAAACACATACAATGCTATTTTTTAATTGCCCAATTAAGAAAGTGCAACGCTATTTTATAATGAGCAGTTATTTTCATAAGGAAATTCTTCGCTTCATCCTATGCCATCTTGAAATAAGAATATCAGAATATCAGAAAGTTTCTAATAAAAATTCAACATTATTAAATCCGACTGATATACGACGATAAATAGATAATACCAGCTTAAAATACGCGATGAAGATAAATTTAGACATGAACATATACTATCAATGTATTGTTTCATATATGTTTGACGTCTAATTGAGAGACGATTTTCGAAATGTCATATCATTTTGTAAATAGTAGACTGAGAAAAATTACCTCAATAAAGGTCTCAGGAGTAGGTATCTATAGATTATAAATCTACATATAAACCTTGCTCAAATATACCTCTATATTAATTCGAATAGACAAGGTACAATGCAGTATGCTAATATAAATACATATGTTCCTAATACAAATTCCATACGTAGCTAGACAGCGTTCCCTGAGCACAGAATGGCATCGCATTCCCAATTCCCCTCTGTATTCGTTTATGTGAATACATTTAGACGTGCCGGCGACGTGGCGACGGCGTGACCCATCTATTGCTTTGTTTTATATTAAAATATAACTAATTGAATAAACTTGTGTAGTTTGAATGCTAGAACAGACACAAATACAAATTACTTTTAAGTTTTATTTACTTTTTAATGAAACATCTCTATGTATTTTTTGTGCCAAATATTTAAGATTTGTTCATTCTCTCAAACCATAAAATCTCTACGACAGTCTCGTCCAGCATCCTATTACGATGCGATTGCTTGAGAAAAAATATCGAGATTTTTACCCGTTTAAGCAGTCCACACTAAAATCTTGCTAACTTTCATTAAAGTATTGCATTTATGTAATTTTTATAAATTATTAATCTTCATCATCAACGTATCCTTTTTCTTACGGAAGGACGGCACTACCCTTTCATGCATCTCCATCAGCCGTCATGAATTCACATCCTACATACTCATACAAAAATATTTCACACAGTCCATCCAACATCACAGTAAGTGTGGCAGTTACAAGATTAAAAATAACAAAGCATTGCTTAAGTAAGATGATGTAAATTGCAAATTCTATCGGAATAGACGAGAGGAAAACGCAAATTGTATAGCATATTTAGCTCCGTGCACTAAGAGCACTTGGTTACGGTAAATGAAAGTAAAAAGAGGCAAGGAAAGTTCGTTACGCTGATAATTCTACATATTGCGTACTCACGAGACTCGTGTTAACATTAACTGGGGTGAGATCATATACGGTCATTATAATAAACGGATTATATCACTTTATTCAACTTCTACACGTTTATTACGAATAAAAATGACTTGAATTTTCAACTTGTACCCGTCTGGTTTTTTTTTTTCTTGTAAAATTTTATTAGTAATATCTCTTGTAACCATTCCTATTAAGCTTAAAAAGCTTGTGTTATAGCCCACGATAATAGTCGAATGGCGGGATACGAAGCTACGACCGGTAGATCAGTAGCCTTTAACCATTAGGCTATCGGTGCTTCAAAATGGTCTTCAAATCTTTATTTCCTAACTCTTGTATTCTCTTATCTCCAAGCTTCTCTATTCCATTTTTATATATTAAGCCGTATAGATATTATAAAATAATTCAAAGTAGAATTAATCAAGTACGACATTATAGTTTCAGCTTTAACGTATAAATGTTCTGAGCCACTTGAATCTTAGCAATATTTCCGTAAAACATCTGCAAAAACTAGTTCAAGGGGCCATCACGCAGCCCGAATAGAAAAAAAGCTTTGTTAAAACGGAAACAAAATGGAGATCATGAAAAATAGCGGAGGAAAATACAATAGAGAACAAACAAGTGGGTTCCAGATCTAATCTAACCTGCCGACTTGTGGAATATAACGGAATAAAACGGAATATTATGAAAAGCTCGGAAACAAAAGACGACAAATTAAATTAACCTAAATTGAGATAAGAAAAGAAGACAATAAGTCTAAATTAATCAACGACATCTTGAGGATATTTTTGAACACCAGAAAAGCTACAGTAAAAGTCTCCTACACGATATATATCGATAAAACGATTTAAGCTGCAACAAAAAAAAAACTAGAAAAATGTTGGTCCCATGAATCTGGTATAAATTTAAAGTTAAAGGTAAGATACCTTAATACAAAAAAGTACAATGCTGTAGAAAAGTTACAGACCGTCAACGACAAAAGTGAAGTAATACAAAGTGATCATCGCTGTGTGAGTATATAAATTGTACAGCACATGAGAATATTATTCAATGTTTTAACGCGCAGCGTGTTTCGTATGAACAAAGCTATGTGGGGTGTGCGATACGAGGAGCGGACGTGTCGAGTCCCGACACTCCGCCTGCTTTGTCTATACTCATTCAATTTCCTATCGTCGCAACAGCGTACAGGAAAAAATCTATTTTAACTTATAATAAAAATTTTAATAAAAATACCGTGAAAAAATTATACGTAACAATAAAAAACGAAAATGAAAAAGTCTTTATTGTACACTAAACTTTATTGTTGCATTAAAAATACAACTTAACCTTTCAAATTTAAATTCAATTTGAAATGTTTAGTCAAATAAAATTGTCAACGGTATTTTCAATGTGAACTTTCAATAGCATAGTATGTCTTCACAAGACTCGAACTTCGATACAACAAAGTGATTTAGTTGCATTAAATAATTTGAATATCAAAGAGCAGGGACATGTGTGTTAAAACACCTGAATAACGTGTGGACGAGTGCAGCGAGCAGCGGACTGCGGGCACCTCGAACGACCTCGGGGGCTGCAAATGAGGGCACGGACTCTCCAGTTGAACGAGATAGGTCGATCTTTAACAACACGCAATGTTTGTTATAATGGACCCCCAGTATTAATATACACGTCCTGTTCCAACAGATGCAATCTTACTGCAAAATAGAACTAAATGAATTGATAATTGTATTTATCTTTGACTGAATTTTAACAATTGTAATGTAAATTAGTTAACTAAGAAATATGTATAAAATATTGTCATTTTTTGACCATCTAAAGATTCAATACAAAAATGAGTTTATTTAAGTCACTAACTACCGCGATCAGAGTTGCTAAAGTGGTCACACAATGTAGATTTCTGACACTAAGTAAGTCCCTTAGTGACCTAAATGACATTGACTAAAAATGCTAATCATGTCGTAAATAACTTCAAAGGTTAAGAACGTAAGTGAAGCAAAGAGCGAAGACTTGACCTGAGGCACAGTTATCGAGTTCCTGCGTCCTTTGTAACAAGAGACCGCGATCAACGTACCATTCAATCGTGCCTCATTCTTCGGACATTTTACTTTATAACGCTTTTATACACTTCAAAAGAACAGTTATAACATGCTTGTTTTTAATATAACAAACATACCAACACGTTTGTGTACTTGACAAGTTATTGTAACTTTGATAGCCTTGTCAAACATCATTGTCAAGTTGATTTTACTCAATGCCTAGAATAAATTAGTGTTGTAATCTGTTATCAAATAATTTTCGTAGACTAAAAGCCGTCAATTGTTTTACATTAAAATTAAAAGCCATGTCTATAAATGAAACGAAGTGGTCGGTAAATTATTCGGTATTTTAACAAAGACCTAGGTATCGTAGTATTTGTCTCGGAGCCTTTGTTTAAACTGATATGGACTGCTGTAATACAGTAACATCACTAGCACAATGAACTCATCAACTAATCAGGACATCTGCTAAAAAGATAAACACGTGTCACTTATCTTGTTTTAGATTCTAATGATAGTGTGTGACAATCACTTTACACTAGTCTGTTTATAAATGAACAAGCTGACGCCCACTTCAACGTAAAATAAAGAATAATAATTTATTGAGGTTTGCAATCAATGCAATATACTTTTTTCATATTTCATCCAGAGCTATTGGACCGTTTTATAGTTGCTTAGTAACAAACATTAATCCATGCACACTTTAGCAATAATAATAATACTAAGATTAAAAATTGATTTACTAATTTTTTAGATCTATGCACGCTTGTTATAATTTTAAGTACAATTGCACTGATCTGAAAAGGCAACAGCCATTTTAATAGTTTCTTAAGAAGTCCTAGTGTAGATTTAATGTGAGAAATCTAATGACCATTTTAATGACTTGAAGTGCGGCAGTTTGATAACTAACATTGTAAGATTAAAGTACAGTCAACTGAATTATTCGGAACACGGTGAACACTCCGAACTCATTACTAATAATGAATAACGTGTGAGGTGTTCCCGGGCTGAATTCCTAATGGAAAAATATGGCGCGTTGAATTGTTGTTTATTTGAAATGGGGATGTTTTTATCGCCGGCGCCTCGATGCGTGAACAGTCAGTGAACAAAAAAATTAATGGCACTTTCTGAAGCTTTATATTAGATGACAAACAATCTTGTAAATTTTTTGTAAAAATAAAAACTCTTTACTTGTATAATGTTGGATTATTTTGAAATTTACATTTGATAATATTTGCGTTTGTATCAATATTTTCTTGAACTCGTTCAACTAGTGGTAAGCCAGAATTTTCTCCTAATGTTAATTAAAATTTTCAGTAATTTAGAGAATATTTTGATTTCTTTAATTTGATGCTGAAATTAAACCAGAAGCGAACCACATGTGTAGTTTGTAGGTTATCCCCCATTGATATATCTAGGTCGTCATCCTTTTTAAAAATGTACCCGGGATACCATTCATTCAGATTAACCATCGGATTAGACCGGCTGTGTCTAGAGGTACATGACCAATTGCGCGAAGGAAGGGGGCAATTTAACGTGACCTCAAATCACTCAGTGCAATGGGGAAGGTTCTCCTACGATATCCCACCTAGTACGCTATTTATGCAACGCAGCTAACGCGTATTACGCAAGCAAACATAGGAAATGAAGAACGATCGAGTCATTTGGATGAAAGTTGTTGCGACTTAAGTATGTGCTGACTTTAACGACCATTTAAATGTTACACTCAATTTCTACTGCAGCTACATCTGATTAAAGTACATTACATATTTCAATACAGATATTTCGGCAGTGGAAAGGCAAGTACGCCTAAATTTTAATATCAAAGAATTGTATCAACGCGTGTTAAATATAAGAAGATAAACAATGTTTGGTATTCATTCTCCTTGTAATTTCAGTTACAGACAAGAATTACTTATAAAAGTTACTTGTATACAAATTTTGTCATGTTTAGAATTCATTAATTGTAATATCAACTAGGCAAAATCAATTGATCAATCTTGTACACGACCCCGGGTTAGGAACAAATTTTAGTTTTACATTTTTAATAGAACTATTTTAAAAAAAATGCTATTGCTTTCCTTAGTAAAAATAATAGACATATATTAGAGACTAAAAAAGGTTGAACAAATTTTCTTTTAAGCTTTCAAGTCCTTGTCAACGTTATGCAAACACCGATAGCGACAGATACGCCATTATTAAGGAAAATATATAGGAAATGTAGCGGAACTTTACAGTGACACGACACTCCCCTGGAAATGACAGAGACCCCGGGGGACATTGGGACATACCTTCATTACTGTCAAAGCCCAACGGGAAGCGGGCTGAGTAAATTTGACATGTCACGTGACTACAGCCTGTCATAAATTAATCAAGGGAATAATAACATTGTTTATATATGTGTTTGAATGTAATACCTATATATATGTTGTGTTTTAGTACAAAATACACTTAACCATAGATTAACAGTTATACGAAACTGTATAAAGATGTTCTCAACTTAGTGAACCATCTAATTAGTATGACTGTCGTACTGAAAGTAGATTTCAGTAATTTTTGTTCATACTGAAAGTGCATACGAGCTGCGGGGACACGGTAGTTAAATGAATAGTTCTGAATTATTACTAGTATTAAGATGAATGAAATGTTTACATGTAAAAGAATAACAGTTTACTTCAGTACCGTGAACTTTATGAGGTCATTATAATAATTGATTACAAACGAAACCGAAGCGTCGAGATTATTGCACTTAAGTTGATGATTTCCAATTAGTCGATTCACTTCGACAACTTTAATACACACACGCTAATGGAAAAAAAATAAAACATTATACAATAAAAATAATCAAAACAATTGAAAGTCTAGTTTCAAAAGTTACTGATTTTTTTTTCTCTTAACGACATCCCTATACACCTGTCCTCTTTAAAAGTAACTCACATTCTTAACTGTATAAGATTTAAGTACATTATTTATAACAAGTACACATAAGTGTTTAAGTCAGTTAAAAAGTGTTAATTAAAAATGCGTCAAAGAACTACTAGACCTACTTCCCTCTTGATTACCTCTCGCTGTAAACGCAACACTCTTGGGGCGGAAATTTAATATATTCTGCCACAGTAAAGTGTACTTAATATGTTAGCGATACGGTCTATTTTAGCACCGAGCATCGTGATGTGAATACTAGAAATAAAGTTATACGTACGTTGCTTTTGATTGCGCGCTCCTGATTATTTCGCGACGGATGAGTTTCGTAAAACATTTGATGTGCACACGCGACTTCGTTTAATTTACTACGTGATAAACTCAACCTCAGTTAAAGGGTAAACAATGTTTTCCCGATCACTCGTGATTACTGAAATGTATAATTTCTTTTAATTTAATACACTTTAATTTATAGTCGGTATTTTTTTTAATAAAGTACGTTGTAAGAATATTGTAGTCTAGTTTTTAATTTAACTTATTTTATTTATCAATTATCAATATTATAAATGCGTAAGTGCAAATGAATATTTATTACAACATATGTATATCCGGCTAAACGAATCTCAATGAAATTTGGCACATATTAGGATATTGGTCTGGAAGACCGAATAACCTAATTAAGCTTATGCATTTAAATTAATTAATTTAAATCAAAGTTTCTTTTTTTTAATTCCAAAAAGACTAAAACTTGAGTGACAGTTAATGTATTAAATAAATCTAATTCTTTAACGTGAATTAAGTTTCTTTGATTTAAATTGACATCTATTAACATATTTTAAAATTAATCTATTAACCTATATGTTCAGTATAAAATATCTAGGTAATATAGGGCAGCAGTATTTTATTATAAAACAAGTGAAAACTACAAAATAGGTAACATAGAATGAATACAACCAGTAATGGAAGCAGCGTTCGCAAAGACTGTTCAGTTTTTGTGTTTGCTTTTAGAATACTAAATGAAAATTAATGTTGGAACTTTTTTTTGTAGAAATTGTATTTAAGTTTTTTTTTTTTAAGTCGTGATTTATTTTTAAATCCATATAGCAAATACGTCAAAATATGACCAGTATAGGAATATTGCTTTTCTGAGGTCATGTTGTTTTCTCATTTTGTTTTAATAGCTCGGATAACTTATAGAAGGTCTGCTCGTCGGGATTTCGAACAAAGACTAAACCTTTCTAACATCTGGTAAAGTGATGATTTATAAAATATTTTCCCCTTTTCCTTAACATTTCTTTTTATCTACATTCTAAAGCTTTAAAGGGTATCTGTAAACGAAGGTAAAATTATTATAACATCATATAATATTTAAACCAAGTACGATGTTTGTACCAAAAGGTCAAAGCTCTGAGGATGTTAAAATAAAATCGATAATTTACACATGACGCTTCCGTAGTCCCTTCACACCTAACTAGAAAGTTTTTATTTAGTATTTCGTTTTAAACGTAATTAAAACATTACCATTCACATACCCTAGAGGCTATAAAATTTACCACTTGAATAGAAAATTAAAAATTATTTTATAGCAGAAAAGTCTAGTAATTAATTATTATATAATTTAATTAGAGTTTATAGTCCAGTATATTTATTTATTCAGACAAGCCAACAATTTGTATTATATGCTGGTAACTGCTTACTTTATGAAATATGAGTAAAAGCGACGAGCAAAATAAATGCACATCAAAATAACGTTTCGAAACCATAGTTAACGTTCCAGTTTTTTTTTTTATATATAATACAAAATTCTATAATCGCATGAATCGTATACATTTATTTTTTTTTAATTCTCATATAAAAGTAATTCTTTTCATAATATTTTTTCTTTGATTCCCTTCGTTCTTGTAATCAGTTGTCAGAACAAATTTCTCCTTATACTTTTTAAATTTAGAATTCGAGCAATTACTGGCAAGGACGCGAGTCATCTGTCAGTAATGACGTTGACAAATCATCTTTATGTCAACTCCGCGAAAAGGATACTATCAGTTAACATCAGGTAGACTGTATCCTGTCACTTCTTCCTTGTTAAACATATTTTCTTTATTTCACAATACTAAATTACAAAGCAGTCGAAAAACATTTGAATATCTATCCAGAATATCTACAACTTTGTTTGGATACAAATCAGGAAAGGACGAACTAATTTTTTCAATACATTAAGCGTTTATCAAACCGTGTCTAACGATCCGCCTGCAAGGAACGTATTTCCCTTGAACCGAAACTGTCACTTCCAGTAGTCGCAAATAATTGTTATCATAGCATAATAGTTTGTCGCAATTTACTTACATTCGTATCGCGTTACACAATTTATATAATCATATTTAGACTAAAACAATGGGTGATCAAATCATTGTATGTTGTCGCAATAGTTCTATATTTACTAGTAACGTATAGACTTACTGGAACTATCACTATGAGAGTTAATATCAGAGCGTGTTTTAGAACATATTCAACTAATTTCTGTGCCATCATGTATAATAAATGTCAAGTCAACTAGTTCATAAAAACTTATAAAGTATATTAAAATGTTTCCGAAATCTGTAGCAACAGGCTGGCGTCGAGCAAAGCCAATCTATCATGGCCGAGTGTACCCGGACTTGGACTATATCCAAAACAATTAAACAGGTGTCTCAGGACGATGCCAGTAGTTTCCTAACGAAAATGGTGCCGGATTCGAATACAAATATCACCGTAATAACAAAATCTACATTCACTTGCTCTATTGCAAAACTGCATAAAATGCGCGTGCGCCGCGAAAGTGCTACGCTTTGTGCATTCCTTTGTTACATTTAGGTTCAAATGCGCTCTAGAAATTTGTCTCTGATTTGATAAAATGAACTCATCCACTCTAGTTGTTTATGGTTGTTCAAGCAGTTA
>JAODUI010000027.1:6068092-6108507 GCA_027563995.1 Papilio gigon
TGCGCTCTAGAAATTTGTCTCTGATTTGATAAAATGAACTCATCCACTCTAGTTGTTTATGGTTGTTCAAGCAGTTACGATACCTTCAGGGAGGTTTTATACATTACGACGGCAAGCCATATAATAAAAAAAAGAATAAAACGCAATTAAGAAAATAACTCATTTTAAATCAGTAGTCACTTGTCTTTTTGCTCGACCCGTTTTTTTTTACAATGTTTTACTTTTAATATATTTTCCTTATCAATATCGTATTTAATTTCAATAGTTCAATGCACAAGCCGTACGACTTACAATGGTACTTATACATTTACAAAAAATATATATAAACCTAGCCCTTAAGTTACGATGCTGGCGAAAAACTCCAATCTTCCGAGCATCTTGTATCTTTAATAAAATACTTTGTATGAAAGCTAATCTAAGTTATAGTTCATACTGTTGTAAATTAAACTAACTGCGGCCCGCCAGTACGTCAGCGCGGAATTTAAAAAATATATAGTTAACGAAGAAGAGAGAAAGAGAGAGAAAGCTTTCTTTCTTTAGGTAACTAACGCTTTCTTACTGACTATGTTCAACATCTTCGCCGAATTTTATCCGGCACCATAATTAGCTATTCGAAATGGTAGCCATTTTGTGCGTCCGCGAGCACCCTTTATCTGGGTTATACGGATTAAAAAATAAATGTTAATAAGATAAAGTCTATTAAAAGCAAAAAAAAAAAGATTTCGCTGTACCAATAGTACCAAATATATTCTGCCTGAGTTGTTGTCATTTATTATCATAAAATAACATTAAACAACTTGGAAATTTATTTCAGTAGATTAAAGATTATTTAGCTTAACATATTTAATATAAATATAAACAATTCAGAATAATTTAATTAGAGTTGTCTTCTGATATTGCAACATTGAAACAATTATTTTCGTGTACCATCGAATTGAGAAGAAAATGTCCACTTACGAGTTGAAGAAAATAAATTTGAAATGAAACAATCACCATTACATGATATTACAAAAATATAAGATCGGTTTCGTCTTATCTGTTATGTCAATTATTGCCTCCAAAAATTGTACAACCGTATTACAAGTGGCGGCGCTAGGTACCGGCGTAGGTACGTAGAGATGGCGGGGAAGCTGCGCCGTGCAGCCTCCGCTACGGGCGTAGTACGTCCCTATAGCGTCCCGCCCTAACCCGCTTCCTGCCTCCATTTCAGGAGCCGAGATAACAACGCCGGGGCACTACTTCATCTATGAAACGACCACTTAAATAATTAAATAATATAGAACGTGCACTTTTTAATTTAATAAAACAAATACAAACGTACAGGAGATAAAAAGGAGTCGATGATCGCCAATGAGGTTTACTCGGCACGTGTACAGGCGACAGCGCGCTCCGCGGGATACTGACGATGGCGACCAGCAGCCTCCGCGGCGCGAGGGGCGAGGGGCGCGCGGGGCTGCGCGGGCTCCCGCCATTAAGGTCCCGAGCTACGCCGCTCTGCTCTCGCAAAGGGGCCGCCCCGCTGTCCCGGCTCCGAGGAAAAGCTTCAGGCTTTTTGATTTTTGTCCCTATTCAGAGTTTTCTTAGAACGGGAACTAGACGGCTTGTATTCAACAAACGTTTTTATATTTATCCGATTTCTTAAACTATACGTCCTCAGCTACTTGATTAAGCTTTATGCTCAACGTAGTACCGTAACAAAATCATTTTGATTTGATTACTTTAATCTCATTTGAAGCGAGCTCGCAAAGTTGGAGAGTGCTCTCTTCATAAGGGAGAGTGTACTTCAACTCATTAAATTTGCTTCACAAACAATGTTCGTTATAATACGAATATAGGAGTGGTAATTATTTTTTGGTTAAGAACGGAGTGGTTAATTGATCTATCCCTATTTGTACATCAGTCAGTAATAAAAAGAATCAATTAAATGTTTCAATATTGTAATCCACCGTTTGTACGATATATTACATTTAAATTCTATATTATTATAATTTTTTTTTATACGAGAAGGCGTCAAACGAGCTGCGTGATCACAAGAGCGATCATCGACGCCCAACCGGCAATACTAGAGGAACCACATGTGCGTTGCCGGCCTTTGAGATAGAGGTACGCTCGCTTCTTAAAGGACCCTAAGTCGTATTGGGATTTTCAAATATGAAACAAAATAACGAACTCCAAGCGTGGTCTTTGCGCGCCATCTATCAAAGTCCGCATCCTCCACTAGTCATAGACTAATAGCACAGATTCAATAATTTTTAAGAACAAAATATATCACATTTGTTAAATGGCTTACAACTCGGCCTTCCTGCTAAGAGCGAGTCGCTTCGCTAGAAAATATTAAAATAGACTAAAAATAATTTGTTGTCTAAGTTCTCTACTTGAGCTAATTCACGTGTTTTTATTGGTAAATGGGAGTTTATTTGCCGAAATGGGTCGTCGCTCCCGCGCCTCACCTCATGTATGCCTCGACCTTCTTTCGCAAACCTGAGCGGTCGTCGCACACCTCAATTATGGCTCTCTGACACCCATCAGGATTGACGAATAACAGTTGGTCATTATTACGTCGACACGCGTTGTATAAATGCGCTGCTCGTCGACCATAGGAATCATAGTCAATGTGCAGGGTGGCGACTTCTTGTTGTCTCGTCGTTGCTCCGCACTTCCAAGGATTAATTCAGGACTACGCCTGCCAGGACAGGTTGAGTACTCCTACCGAGGCCCGACACTCCAGCGCATCGATCAGGACAGTACCGGCAGCACGATCAGAACATCGTAAACTTAACAGTCAACCGCTTGAGGGCCGTAGATCTTGCATTTATTCATTTATTTATTTATTTAACAAGCTTATCAACGTAATTACATAATTGGTTTCATGGCTTACATTAACAAACAACATACACATGGCAATATGTCATCACAAAGCACATCTTGCGTGCAGTAACTGTGCATAAACACTGTTAAAAAAAAACTAAACCTACTATGCAAACGATAAAAGATAATCCAAAAATAAGTACTGCAAAATAAACAAATCATTATAAAGTAGAAAATTATAATATTACAAAATAACAGTGTCTATGATATAAAAAAAAAATGTTAGACGTCTGCGACTGAACTGGGATTCAACGCCCCGAGGATTTTGGATATGAACATCCGATACTTTATTAGCGGATAACTGTGATAACAATGTTTTCACCTTATATACCATGATATCATCAGACGGCCGGATGTTATCACCCTCATTTCCGGTGTGGCGAAAATGCAGGATTATTGCAGAAAGATATGGATATGGTGCCTTTTGACTGATTATAAATCGCCTAAGGTGAGTAAAAATTTCGTTAATTGAAAGGGAATTTTTAATTTGATCTAAACGTAATAAAGTAGACTTGCAGATATATAGTTACTCGTTTCGAGGGTTAAATATATTATTATAGTAAAATAACGAGTGCGTAAGAAATATCGTTGGACGTTTTGTTTGTTTTCAAAAGTTAAGTTGTAATGTGCCTAATGCACTGTTCAGTGGTCGAACATCACCTTCACATTATTAACTTTTAGATGAAATAGGTTTTGAGGCAAGTCGGTTGAGGGCTTTCAAAGTCTATTTCGAACTTGGGTAGCAACATAGTGCAGATGTATTAGATCTAAATAATGGTGAGATAGTTATTGCTTCTAAGGAAAATTATAATTGAATTTATTTATAATGTAACTTTTAAAGTACTGTTCGTGTCCGGGCGTTTATATCACCATTTATTGCATTGATACGACAAACGATGAAACGACGATATTTATTTGAGACCAGATTGGCAGTTTCAAATCTTGGTTTTTGTCGATTTTTTTTTTGTTCATTTTTGAAATATTCTTTAAATTGAGAAGTTACAGCAAAACGGATTTTTTTACTTTTACTTTTTAAGTTCGAATAAAAATATTTTAGTGTTAGTTTTGATCTCTATCGGTTCTAATTTTTATATATTTCGATGTTCCTTCCTGATTGAAAAAAATAACACTTGTTACTGAATATCAGAAATTGGTACCTATTATTTTTGAATAACAGTAACAGTAATGACAGGTATTATGTTTTGCCTGTTATAACCCACCTCTAATTATAATTGTAAACGTTATTACTTTTTATAGTTAAAAGTTGCCAGTTTTAAAACTAACAAAAATTTCGTTTGCATTTCAGATTGTATAGAAAATTTTGCAGCAGACTTTTAATTTTTTTTTAAAGTAGTACCTCTTTATATTTTAATGTCTGGCAAGTCCCACATATCCCTTATAAAAACGGACCAAAGTGTGCCAGACACAACTAGATTGTGTTGCTGTCAAAAAAATATGATTTGTAGTTTTTTTTCGTCGGTAAATAATTAAAAGACCAAATTGTAAAATATACATTTATTTAACATTACATATTAAAAATATGTCATATTTCATTTAGACTTATTAAATTTCTGATTGGGCTTCGCAGACTTTGCTTCTTTTTTGTTATTGATTTGTCCGATTTTTTTCTTTTTCTTCTTTTTATTTTTCAACTTCTTTGAAATAGCCTGTTGTACTTTATCAGTAACAATTTGTTCATTTTTACCGACTTCGGTAGAATTTGTTTGGTTTTTCTTCTTTTTATTTTTCTTTCCTTTCTTTTTAGGACTTGCGTTGTCAACTGGGTTTATGGAATCTTTCTGCAAACGTTGTTGTTGGAGTTCATCTTTCTTACCTTTTCCTGTAATATCCGATTTATCACCATTTACATCTTTTTTTGATACTTCAATACTTGATGGTTTTTCTTTTTCTTCGTTACCATTTACCTTACTTTTTTGTTTATCTTTCTTATTCTTCTTTTTCTTTCCCTCGACATTAACTTCTTTTTCATCAGGTGCATCACTAAAAAGGTTCAATAACTTAATAAAAAATCTCAATTACATTTATATTAATAGCATCTAGACCAGTGATCACCAAACAATGGCCCGCGGGCCGCATGTGACCCGCGATAGATAATCTACCTTTGAGATTATATAGGTATTTCGCAGAAAAAAACTTTTTTTAGAAATTATGCATATTTTCAATTAACTATTAAAGATTTTCTGTTGCTTCAACATAATAATAATAGTTCTAAATAGACTTATATCTAATAGGGAAACGCGTTGTAACAGCTCTAAGAAAATTAAATTAATTGGATGTTTAAACTAATCACTCCACAAATGTTGGTCTGCAATCGTACCTCACACTGTCCTATTTGGCTGTTGTATAGAAAAGTGTGTGAACACTGATCGAGACATTATTGGAAGTGTTGTTTTTATTCATAATAAAAATGATAATGTTATAAAAAGCTATTTACTAAACTTACCCGTTATCTTTTTTTGCTTTTTTCTTCTTCTGTGGCTCCTTCGTATCCGATGGTGCCGGCCTTTTCAGTGGACCATCAGATGAATTGGTCGCATCTTCTTTTTGTTCCGATGAACTTGCTTCACCATTCTCTGTGGCAACTTTCTCATCATTCCCTTCTTCTTCATCATCTTCATCCTTAAATGGCTCTGGCTAGAATTCGTGTAAAAAAACATTATTAAATGGGCATTAAAAATTTCAATAGTATTAAATTATACGGAATGTGACTTACAATAACATTAGAGAACTTTTTGAGTTTTGCAACAAAGAATCCATCCATATTGTGTGTATGTGGATAGAATCTTCTCGTCAATTTGAGGGACGGATGGAATCTGTGGTGTCTATATTTGACGAAACCCTCCGTTCCAAAGTCTAAGCCAGTTGGCACTAACTTAACATTACGTCGTTTCAAAGCATGATTTACAACCCACTCATTTTCCTCGGGTAAAATAGAACATGTTGAATACACTATGTAGCCCCCTGTACTTGATTTAGCATTGCAGCAGTCTATTGCAGCTAGCAGTAGCTGCCTCTGCAGATTAAAACACCTTTGTATATCTTTCTGATCTTTCGTAGTTTTCACACTGGGATCTTTAGCGATAACCCCTGTTCCTGTACACGGAGCATCTAACAACACCCTGTCGAAACCCTTGATAACATTTGGAAATTGTCGACCATCATAATTACATACAACAGCATTCACGACGCCCAGTCTATGGAAGTTTCCAACAACAGCTTTTGTACGATCCTTGTTTGCATCGTTCGCAAATAAGGCTCCAGTGTTTTTCATAATTGCAGCAATATGTGATGCTTTGCCGCCCGGTGCTGCGCACATGTCTAAAATCCTTTCATTTTCTTGTGGCGCGAGTGCCATGACGGGCAAGAAACTTGAAGCTCCCTGAAGGATATAGTGACCAGCCAAATACTCAGGCGTTGCTCCTATAGGAACTGTTGAACTGTATATAACCAAACCCACTTTACTCCATTTACCAACAGGATCCAAATTTACTCCTCTATTAATTAGTGCTTGTGCCAAATCTCGTCTCCTTGTTTTAAGACTGTTAGTACGGATAGTAACAGGACGGGACATTTCACTCGCTTCCAAAAATTCCACAAGTTCCTGAACTGGGAATATTTGCATGAGAATTTCCATTAAAAACTCATTATAGCTGTAATAAGTACACAAGTCTTTCAAAAGCAACTCAGTGTATTCACACCGAGACTTGCCTTCTTGCTTCAAATGGTTAAAATCACCCAAAACAGTGACAATATCCTTAATCCTTTGATGAATATCTTGTAAACTGGTTGGATTCTGCAATTCCTCCTCTGTCGGAAATGCGAATACATCTTGTTTGGCAATATTAAGTTGCATTTCTTCGTCTGCTAGTTTCTGGTTTAATTTTTGTTTCTTTTTGAGTTTCAAATTAGCTTTCTCAATCGGCAACATGTCATCATCATCATCCTCCTTGTCGTCACCATCTTTATCCCCATCACTAGAATCTGAGTCATATGTCATCTTTGGTGCATCATCATCACTTTCTAAGCCATTTTCTCCTGCATTCTCATTATCAGAATCTTCAAATAAATCATCCAGTGTTCCAACCTAAAAAAAAAAATTCAGATACAATATTAATTTACTCTAATGTGCATTTGACACTAACAGGTAGAAAAACATGTTTTCTTTGTCTAAATATTTTGTTAAAGCCTTATATCTCTTACTGGGAAAGTAGATACTCTAGAAGTAACCATCATCAAAGTATAAACACACTAAAGTATATTTTTGATTAATTAGAAAATCTTATATGGGGAAGCTGAATACCTCCAATTATATTTATTTTTCATATAAATGCCCGTAGTAATTAAAAAACATTAATTACCTTATAACTTTCTTTGTCACCAGATTCTTTTTCATTGACTTTGTCATCATCATTATTATCATCACTGTCTTCTTCCGGTTCAGAACCTGGTTCAGCTTCAGAGCCAGACTCCTCATTGCTGTCACTAGCTTCTTTACCTACCTTACTCTTAGTTTTAGGTTTCTTCAATTTTAGCCATTCTTTGTTTTCATCAGTAAAACCTTAAAGTACATATAAAAACTTTTTACAACAAATATGACAGGTCACAAGCATTTTTCATCATGGTTGTGTATTTAGGGTTTCTTTAAGATGCACAAATTGATTCTCAAACTGTTCTTCTTTTAAAAGTGTTTAATATACCTTTTACTTTATTATGTCATTACATCAAGATGGTCTTCAAAATGTTTTTGGATGATAACTTTTGAAGTAATAATAATATCATATAAATAACACTTACACTAATACCCAATCTTACCTCCTTTAACTTCTTCATCATCAGAATTGTCATCTTCAATCGTTTTCTTTTCTTCTACCTGGTTAACATTTTTCTTTGCTTGTTTAGCAACTTTTCTCTTTTCAGCTAACTGAGTTTTCTTCTTTAGCCTTCTGGCCGCTCGCTGTTTCTGTCTGTGGCTCAATTTTTTTGTATCACTCTCATCTTCAACTGAAATATTAATATAATATAGTTGAATTAAGTCATTATGTCAATAACGAATTAATTTTAATCACTAATTTTAACTCCCCTGGGAAATTTCATGATATGTGCAACTATATAACTTATAAAACGGCTTAACTCACGTTTTATAAGTTATATAGTGAAATGTCTCACGAAAGTTTTAATAGTTTAATATGTGCAACTATTTGTTATACTTGAAATAAAAATTTGGATGAAAATTTTCTGAGCAGCGAGTAAATTTGATGTTGCATATTTTTAATGCTTTCATTTTAGTATAGGATGAAATATTAATTTAGGCTAGATCCCAGATTTATATGAAGAAACTGTAGTTACTTTGAATACAGATAGATAATATACTCACTAATGTTTTATAATTAATTATATTGTCTAATAACTTAAACCAGTTATATACTTACGAAGCTCTTTTCGAAAAATCGGATCGGGCTGCTTGCGGGCTTTTCTACCTGGTCCTTTCTTAACTTTCTTAGTCTCGTCAAATTTTGCTTTACGTCCCATCTTAACGCATACCAAGCGGTTTCGTTACTGTTCACGGTAAACGCATAAGTTTTATTTAAAATACTAAACTATGCTTGCTATTTACTAAAGACAACAACCACGCTTTCGATTAGGAAACACGTGCCGGGAGCAGGAGACAGGCAGTGGACAGTTGTCAATTTTTGACATTAACGTTGATTTGCAGAGTAAAAGAAAAACAGAAAAAAATTGAAGCAAAGATAATAAATTTCATTATTAAAGAAATTAAAAAATTGTGATGTAATAACTCAACTATAAATTTCTATTCAAATTATATCACGAAAGATAGTTAGTAGTTAGTCAGCGCGCTAAGTTTCTTCGTTTCTGCATCCTTGAAATACTTACTGTAATAAATTGTTGTCGCATTAAATGCAATTTTTAATCTTCATTTTTATTTAAGTCAAACAGTCCTGTTTATTTTCTATTTTATTGATCATATTTTTTAAAACATCCAAAATTAATTTTCAAGTAATCTAAACAGTCCAAAATTTGAATTAATTTATACAAACTTATTTCTCAGGTTTATAGGTAAGATGTCGAAGATGAAATGAATATTTTATAAATGTTTAAATCTGTGTTCCTTTTTTAGATAGAAATGTGCGAGCTACATTATTAATGATTCGAAGAAACAAATTAATAATTATACTGCTTTCCTAGAAAACTGAACTGCAAGACAGAACAGAACAATTTTGAATAAGAAAAAGAATTGTCATCTGTGTTTCGTGTCAGCTGTAACGCTATCAATGGCTGTCAGTGTCATTGTTTATATTGAAATGATAGTATGATATGACACTCAGTTGAAAAATCGAAAATTTTTATCATATTTTGCTTCCAAGTATTCTGTTGTCAATAAATTGTCTAAAAATAGTAAAAATGGAAAAATCGTGATAATGTGTGTTATGTTTAATTTTCCTGAAAGATAGTTAATACAATAATGTTATTCTGTAAAGGGTTTTCACTGGGTTTAAATAATAATTTATTGCGACGCACCCTAATTTGGTAAGGGATTATATTTTTCACATCGATAAAATTTACATGTCATAACCATTTAATTGATGCGTTGAAAAAACTACGATTTTGTTCTCTCCGAAGTTTTCAGGGTCATCACATAAATAGAAATGAAGGCAACAAGTCAAGTATTCATTGCCACTGTCAAGTCACCGGCCAACAAACTCGAAATTTTTTCAACTTTTCTAAGCCCAGTCGGAAAAGAGAATATAGTGGAAGGCAACTTGTAGGGTAAGATTTTTACTGTATACTATTTTTTACAATTTAAATTCAAGTTAAAAAATGGCTCAACTTGCTGAAGTAATATTGAAATATCTAAAAGTGATATTATCAACCTCTTTTAATAAATCAACTATCTATCTATATAACAGAAAATAACATTCAATGTTCATGTCACTAAAATTATGTTAATGTGTTTAAGAAGATAGAAACATGTTTTGCATAATTGTTCATAAACCTTTTACATTACATTAATTCTCAAATACAGATGTATAGGAATCTTGAAATAAATGTATTCCAAAAGTAATAACACAACAACCTTGAATATTTCTGAAAAAAAAACCTAATTTGAATTAAGAACATAAATGGATCTTATTTTCTTAACCTTGCTTCATTTTTTGTGTTGTGCTTATAAGTAATAATGGATGGACAAAAAATAAGTATTGCATTGTTTTATTTTAACTTTTCAGATATTCCATGGATCAGATGTTTGAAGTTGTATCAGATGTTGAAAATTATTATAAATTTGTGCCATGGTGCAAACAATCTGTAGTATTAATGCGAGGACCTGGACACCTTAAAGCAGACTTGATTGTTGGCTTCCCTCCAATAAATGAAAGTTATACATCCAATGTTACCTTGGTAAAACCGCACCTAGTGAGGGCTGAATGCCTCGATGGCAGGTTATTCAATCACATGCTAACTTTATGGAGATTTAGTCCTGGTTTGAAAAGAGAACAACAATCTTGTGTAGTGGATTTTCAAATATCCTTTGAATTCAGATCGGCCCTACATTCTCAACTGTCAAATTTATTTTTTGATCAAGTTGCTAGACAAATGGAAGGTGCTTTTATTAGAGAAGCGGGAAAAAGAAATGGCCCTGCTACAATGCAGCCAAAGAATTTACTAATTAATAACCAGACGCTTAAAAGTTGACAATGATTTTTATTCCTAGTAAAATTGTAAAGTTTTTATTTATTTCTGGTTAATTTATTTTAAACATTATTTATTGAAGTTTTAACATTACAAGCAAAGCTTCGGGAAGTTTTAATAAAAAAATGCTTAAAAATAAAAATTTTGTTTATTTACATTTGACCACACTGTGATATTGTTACTGGTATTTTAGGTTTATTATTAGGCCCTGTTGGTACATTTTCTATTTTTCTCATAACTAATAATCCATCAATTACTCTTCCAAATACAACATGTTTATTATCTAAGAAATTGCATTTTGCACAAGTGATGAAAAATTGACAACCATTTGTGTCTTTACCACTATTAGCCATTGAAAGAAGACCTGGTGAATCATGTTTTAATGCAAAATTTTCATCTGCAAATGTACTTCCTCCATAAATACTCATTACGCCAGTGCCATCACCCTAAGGAAGAAAATAGAAACATAAGTAATAAGTATTTTAAACAAAACAATAAGTAGATTTAATTAAAACTTACATTGACAAAGTCACCACCCTGTATCATGAAGTCTTTGATCACTCTATGAAATGTAGCTCCCTTGTATCCCAGTGGAACACCATCTCTTCTGTATTCGCCTGTACAAAACTCTCTAAAATTCTCACTGGTTTTTGGGACAACATCGGCAAATAACTCGAAAATCATTCTACCAATTTCCTGAAAACAAAAAAATAAAGTGATTTTGAGGTTAGAATTAGTACACATCAGCGTTCAATTTTTTCAATCAACATTGCTTATTACTCAAAATAAAAGTAGACTTACAGTTGTCCCAACTGTGACATCAAAAAAAACTACAGGATTATTTGGATTTCTAAGTTGTGATTGAATTTGGTTCCAAGTAGGCATTTTGATCAATTAATAACTTATGGGTCCTTGTGGGTAACCGAGTACGTTTCAAATCTTATACAACGACTTGTTTTTTCTAGTTATAGTAAATAATTATAGCGAAACCGCTAAGTAAACTGTCAGCTTATGTGAATGTGTTTTTCAGTTTCGGGCTGTTTGTTTACAAAGTTTGAAGTTGAAAGTTAACTTCAATTTAATCATGTTGGGTTTTAGAAGTTGCCATTTTTATCGCAAAGTGTCAAACAGCTTACATAATTTAAAAAAAGAAAAAAATTGATCAGTGAAGTTTTTAAACATTCATCCTCAGATCTATACTAAACACAACAGAAATATCATCAATTTTAATTTACCGATATATAACATAGATAACATTCTTAATCTGTGGAGTATTAGTGACATAGACTTTTGTTTGACACATTCCTATAGTGAACACAAAATTTTCGTTTTTGTGATAAAAAATGTGGTTGTAATTATTAACGAATTTATTTAATTAAAACTTTTAGTAAAAAAAACAATTTATTATCGCAACTAATCGGAAAGCCATGATATATACTTACGTTCACTGTTGTAAATATGACATCTGAGGTTATAGATTATTATGAAATTCTACAATGCAATAGAAATGCAACTATGGAAGAGATTAAAAGGAATTATCAACGACTTGCGTTAACCTCTCATCCCGATAAGAAGACCTCAAGTGAAGATTGTGATAAATTCGTTATTATACAAAAGGCTTGGTCGGTTTTGCGGGACCCCCAGACCCGGAAAGCATATGATGCCTTACTTTCGTGCGAAGAACACCGTGAGTTGCTGTTATATGACTCAATATTAGCGTCAGATTTGAACTTTGACAGTTGTAATAACATTTATTCCTATCAATGTAGATGTGGTGGATTGTATTCTATAACTAGTAGTGAATTAGTGCAACCCAAAACTTATGTGGAGTGTGATGAATGCTCATTGTCAATACAAATAGATGTACCTTCGTAAACCAATCAGTGCCACTGACTAGCGGGCCAAGTGACATGAAATGAGTTGCAAGTTTACTGTTGGATTGATAGTTGTAAGTGTTGTTTCATACAATTTGTAAATAAATAAATGTTTTGTTTTGTTAAGACTTAATCTTTTTGATTTATAGATGTGCATTCACAATGAAAATGTGATTCTTATGCACTTTTTGCTTTAAGAAAACATTGCCCTTATAAGAAAATACCTTATTTACTATACTTACATGCATCAATATATTCAGCTATATTATCCAATGGCCTTAATTGTATTAGATGGAGAAGTTTCTGTAGTGCATGGTTATTACAAATACAAATTGATTGTATTTCTTCTATTTTGTAAAGGTCAATAAAAAAACAAAGATGTTTATTAATACCATTTATTTTAATGGTTAGGCTTAGTACATATAAATATAATTTTGACAACGTAAAATTATCATAATCATGGTTAACTTTATGTAGTGATGACTCATAAACCTAAAGTACATATTTTGTACAACTTATTAATAGGATACTTCCGAAGCAATTGTAGAGGAGAATAAATTACTAGCATTATATATAAATTTCGAGTGAACTTGAATAATTCATGTTAAAAGATCTAAGGCTATCACATTGCAAATCGTAATTCAGCACGAATTTTGTATTTTACAAATAATTGGCAAGAAACTAAAAGAAAAAAAAATAATTGTTTAATTTAAATCTATAGAGAGTGAAGGAATAGAGAGATATTTAAATGAAAACAATGTTGCCAGGGTTACGGGAATTTGAATCAATTTGCCATACTACAACGAATAGCAAACTGTACTCCATCCATGGCCGCCGTCACGGGGCGCCGTATGCGGGCACGGCGGGGTGAGGGGCACAGGGGCTCTGCTCGCACTTCTTGAGATTACAAATTTTTGATTCACCAATCATAAGAATGTTCACAAAGAAAAACTGCTTTTTTAAACATTGCGCATATAGTATAAATTATTTACACACTATTGTGCAGTTTTGTACTTTTAAATTCACATGAAAATGTGATAGAAGTCCAATTGTTCCTAACACACTCTGCAAGCCGTCACTTCGCCGCAAACACGTCAGCATAGTCTCACTTTGTTCACACATCTGTCCATGAAATTCTTCTTCCTCTTGGTCTGTGTGGCAGCGTTTAAGGGCGCGGGCAAAGGGATTCTCCCGTGCGTCTCGTCCGCATCTAAAATTCCTTCGCAGCTTCGACATCTACGCGATATTTTCTCGCTGTCCGTCAGTCTCTCGGGCAGGCTGTGCAAAGCCTTGGCAGGGGAAGTTGATTTTGATGTGTTGCTACTACTAGACAATTGTTCGCAGCTCTGGGAAGTCGTTGGCGAAGCTTTTCTTAATGAAGATTGGCGACTTCTCCGTGTTCTGAAAATGAGAATCATTGACTTTATTTATTTTTTACTCTAATCTTTTTATGTATTAAGATTGACACATACATCTGTAGACTTTTTATTTGGTTAAAGTCTATTTTCCTAGAATTTTTGGCACTTCCTCACGAAAAGCAATTTATGCATTTGCTTTAGTTCTGTGAGGTTAGTTGGGTGAGATTGTTACCTAAGAGGCGGTGTTGGTGGCAATGTAAGTGGCGGGTGCTGCAGGGTGTGCGAGGGTTCTAGTCAGTCGGCCTTGTCGCTAGCGCGGCTCTCGCAAGAGGCCATGCGCTGGTAGCTGGGAGGGCCGCGCCCTATGGCCGCCGTGCCCGGCGTTGCCACATCTCCGCGACCTCGCAGACCGCCTTCCAGTCGGGTTGCGAGGTTCGACTTGCCACGAAGGAAACTGGAAAAATAATGATTATTAGTAAGACAACGCAATATGGGAATTTAACGCAGATTTTTTTTTTAATATAAATATATGTCTGCTGGCTTTACCTCTCGAGTTTCTCAACGCACGCGTCCTGGTAGTCGTGTATCCAACGCACACCGTTAAAGTGGCAGACGGCGCGCATGTCCTCGGGCAGCTCCTCGGGCTCCGGCCACTCGAAGTTGTCGATAATGGGTACGATGTTGCACTTGGACTGCAACGCCGCCACTATCTCCTGCATAAACGTAACACAATTATTAATTACATGTAAACGTGAAATAACTGAACGATAACAAAACTTTTTTCTTTTAAATAAATTTAAAATAGCGAAAACTATAAATATTCATAATGAAGTAAGAATTCACACTAAATTAACGCATTTATATTATACAGTGTAAAGTAAGATTGTAATTATAGTAATATTACAATAGTCAGCATTTTTTTAGAACAAACTGCCTAACACATGGAATTGATGACAGTTCATTTCCAATATGTAATTGAATATAGCTTAACTACTAACATTGATATATTAGTGTACATACCCGATGGACCCAGTCTTTTTGCTCTGTGTCGTGCTTACACCTTTCTAGCGCGTTAGGTGTGAGCACTAATAAGAAGTTCTTGGCGTGGCGTATGCTCTGTAGCAGGTTGTTGTCAAACTTGCCCGCCTCTAGGCGCTCCACGTCGATGAACACAGTGAACCCTCGCAGCTGCAAATGGACCTTCAACAGACTCGCCAGTTGCGAACCATTCGACCGTCTGTAGCTCACGAAGACGTCCAGATTCTTCTCCATATTTTCCTCTCCCTTGCTTGGTAACGTGCTTTCGTATACTGCAACCAAATAGACACTTCAGATATAAGTACCTTAGAAACATCCGTAATCATTAGCGCAAATCTCAAACAAAAGTACCTCGACGAGTATGTTTCAAATTAGATATGTTACCTAATGCATACAAGAAGCCGTGGAATAATGAAGTCCTGTCTATTCTTACGTTGAATGTCATTATAACAATTTTATAGCAAAATAATACATGAAGTGAAATGTGCATTGTAAAGTTTTGTTAAGTGATTTATTGAATGTATATTTTCACTATGTCCACATCAGGAACTCTGTCAGACATGTAAAGAAAAAAATTGTGTCAAGCTCCCGGGCCAGGTTAATCTAATAATAATTTGTTAATGATAAAAACAAACTAAATATTCACATCTATTAATGCTGGAAAAATTATATCAACAAATTTAGATAACACAAAAGCCTTAACTTCATAATACGAAATATTTATTTTCTCCCTCTGACTTCATTAAATATAGAACAAAATATAAAAATAAAATCGTCGTCCGTGACTCAAATGGACAACTATAGGTCACTCATACTCATTTAAATCTTGGCACACTACTGTTTTGCTTTACACATATTAGCCAAAACACGTTTCATTCGTTTTTTTGCACTAGTTGTAAATTTTGGTTAAAACATCAAATTAATTATGTGAGCGACGGACCGCGAACGCGCTATAGTGCCAATCCCACTCACCTTGAAGAAAAGCCCCCGATGGGCTCAAAACTAGTCGGTACCGACACCGATTTACACGTGAGTTAAGCCGTTTTTATGAGTAGTGTAATTTAGTTTAATTTAATGACAATTCAAAAACTAGGGAGTTATTTTTTGTACTATTTTTTTTTTAATAAAGTACTTCAACAATTATAAATTATCTAGCAAATAATGAATCGAGATTTCTGATACGTAGGCATTGATTTTGTCATAAAACCTTATTGGGTTTAATTTATGTCAATGGCTATTAACATATGTTTTACGATCGATTAGTGAGTGTGGGCGGAAGGCGTAAGCGTTGCACAATCTGACTTATTTACGATTGACTAAGCGAATGAAATATAAGCAGAAATACAAATATAATACATTTTATAGTAAAAATAGATAGACAGAAGTAATAGATTAAAAAAAAAAACAGAAAAGTTAATATAGGTTGTAAGATCAGTAAAATTAGTTAATAAAATGAACAATACTATTAATTATTTGATTTTTTTTTTGAGTGGCACTGTACAATAAGTCATTAGTTTTTTGGCCAGGTATAATTAGGAGAAGGTCATTAAAATGAAATAATTTATAGACCCATAGAAAAGCTTTATTTAAAACCAAGAAGAATTAGCATGGCCATGTTTAATGGCCACTCAAGCTGTCTAGAATTTCTGGTACAAAATTAACACAAAAGATCTCCCGTAGTGACCACTAGTCCGAGTGCGATGATAAAAAGCATACCAGTATACTATGCTTGGTTGTTCTCACCTCTGATAGCGTTAAGGATCCTTAACCGATGTATGCTGTTGACGATGCGACACTCGTTCTCCAGCTGCTCGTCACTGAGCCCCCGCATCGACTCCTTGTCGACGCCCGCGTTCAGCATGGAGTACGTGTATATCGTGTACTCCGGCCCGATCGTCTGTAGGAATTCGTTTAGGCTCCCCGTGTCCCTCGAACTGTAGTCCGCCATTTTCTTCAATTGTTGAAGTTCTCTCGTGAATCTGAAGTAGGTAGTTTTTTTTTTAATTTAATTTTTACGTATAAATTAACAGCATAAATGTGAAGGCACATTTATATGTATAATTTGTATCAAAAAATAATTATTCTAGAGTAATATTTTAACGTTACCTTTTTCTTTTGATTCCGTTAAGCAGACCAATGTCTTCTTTGAGATTGTCTTCACTTATTTGCAAGAGTAGGTCACCATCGACTCTACTCTCTTGGAAATTATTAGCGTACTCTGAGAAACCTATCTGTTTCACCCATTCCTTTACATCCTCTATCGACCAGAGCGGCACTTGCTGTGACAGTTTGTGCGGTACTTCTTCCCCTATTAGCCTCAACGCCTGCGCCGCGTACTTGGAAGCTACAGCGTTTGGACAGCTTGCTACTTTCTTCAAGGACTCTATCGCACCAATCTCTCTAAATATCTCAGTATTTCCTTGCTGTTTTTTGATACCCGCTTCCATACAAAAGTGAAAAGCGGCCAGGTTTCGAGCTTCCTCCCTTTTTGAACTTAAAACTGGTACCAATTTTTGTAGCCAATTCTTGCTCTGCCCGTGAGCGTGTGATAAATTAGATTTTGCAAACTCTGAGGGATTGTGTGATGTTACGAAGGGTTCTACTAAATCTAAGGTACCCGATTTCAATACTGCTGCTTCAATTTCCTTGTTGGCAACGAGTACGGCGATCGCCAAACACGCGTAGTACTTCACGTTATCGTCAGTGTGGAAAGCCAGGGGGAACAACCACATGGGCACTTTCCTTTTGATCATCGCTTCCTGGTTTTCGGCGCCACCGTACAGGGAAAGGTTGGCTAGCGCCGTGGCACAGTGCCTTAACGTTTCGATATCATTCTTTCTACATTCAAACAGTACTGCATCTAAGCCTCCTAATTTAATCACATCGCTGCACGTGCCCTCGCTATGTTTGAACAAATGCTCCAGTATACCAGTCCGTATTCTCGAATGTTCCACAGAATTCGCGTATTTCGTACAAACACAAGCTACATTTACAACTTTTTCTAAACCATTTTCTACTACGTGCGCTCTATTTTCAGTCGTCAGGCATTGTTCCAGAAGCTTCGCCGAAGAGAATTGCAACTCTGGATTGTTGGTTTCCAAGCAGTTCTCCATTAGAATGTCCAGTCCGCCCGATGTCCGCAACGTGTTGCACAAGGAGTATCCAAGTTCGTGGCCGTACGTTGGAACCGCCCATGCTCTTCTCATCATTTCGTTCAATTTGTTAAAATGTACCGAGGCATTTTTGATATCAATTTGATTATTTTTAATAGAGTTTATGAATGCGTTCATCCTGGACGAATATTTCTGTATCGCCAAATCGACGTCCTTTTGGTTCGAGTTCGCGTTCAACTTGTCCAAATCTTCGAACGTTAAGTTTGTCAGATCTTCATCGCCGGGTTTGATGGCACCGTTTAGAAGTTGACTCATCTGTAACGACAATTTACCGATATTACAATAAAATTCCGTATATATCGCACTTACGTCAGGACACGTGTGTTGTTAGCGTGTTCACACAACTATTGTTTGACGCTACTGTTATCGAATCGTTAAAATTAGGAATCGTGAATTGATACGGGGTTAAAAAGGAACCGTAACAAAACTGTTTTTTTTTTCTTTAACAATACTCAATAAGTTACTGAATACAATGTAATCTTATCATAGTTTGTTTTCAAAGTATTTTCAATGTGTTAAGTGTACTCCAGCCAGTTATGAAATGATATTTATCATATGTAATTATTAATGTAGGGTACTTGTTAATGTTAATGTTACAAATAATTTTATTTTATGTTTGTGCCCGGACATTTGGGTCAGATCTGTAATTAATTTATTGTTATTACAAGAGCACGCAGTTATCTATAGCTGCAAATCGCAAAGTCTCGCGAAGGCCGCGGTTACGGATAAACAACAATTATTTATGAATATCTCAAATGTCCAATAATTTTACATTTTACGAATGTTTATTAAATATGTCAATTATGACGAAACAAATCGATTCACCTGTGAGGAGAGTGTGGATTTGGTGGACAGGTTCTTGCTGGAGATCGTCATGTTAGAGTGGGCGATGCTGGAGTGCTCCTTGTGACTGAACATGCCGCTGGAGGTGACGGTCTGCCGCGCCTGCGCCGACGCCATCGCCTTCTTCTCCGCGCTAAATGCTTCCGTCTGAAGTCTCGAGCTGGTCGCCGACATATTATTAGCTTCTTGCGCACTCACTTCACCGGCTTTTAACGATCTTTGCTCCTAAAAATACAAAATTTAACACATTAAAAACCACGGTACACAGCGGCGTAGCTTCCAATGTCGACACTGTTTGACTTTGTGCTACACACTAATTAATCTAAACGATCTTATCACAAAATCACTCTCATTTTGACATATTTGGTATGTTCTTTTTAGTGACATGATTCATAGAATATTCGGTAGTTACAGGAATAAAGATACGCAATTTGGGCCTCGGTCGCCGCTTAGTAGACATTATCACCGAACCGCGCACGTCTCGTCGCGAAAACTGTATAAATACTGAAATTGAAAATACGCGTCGCGGCCGCTAGCTCACTGGATATAGGCCAATCGCGCGAAACCCGTGGGCATCGCGACTATTTTAAAGTTTATGTGTACGGATGCGCGTACGTCACGTTTTCGGGAGACCGGGTGATAGAATTTTCCGAAGAGGAGCGAATTACCGAAGGGCCGAGCGGCATGGCAGGGTACCGCGAGAGGACACGCCGGTGCACGGGCCAAGGAACCGACCCCCCGCCCGACATTCCAATTCTAAATTTAATACGGCTATTCGCGTATCGGAGCGCGTGCGCAATACGGCAAAACCACTTCCGCGTGCTGCTCGCGTGTGCTCGCGCGCTGCGGCCCGCCACGGACTGAGACAGGCATGGTGTGAGCACGATAAGCGACAGATAAACGGCTAAGGCCTCGGTCATACCATCGCCCGCCGAGACGTCGTTAATTAGCGGCCGTACACTAATGACAACAGAGAGCTCGCGTGTGTACCTAGCCTATCGTTCTCACCGCTCGCGGAGATCCTCCGCGCCTCAGCACTCTCGAAGTCCAAGCTATGATGCGCGCCATGGTCTAAGATCGTTCCATGCTACTCTCTAACTGTCCGTCGCAAGGACCGATAGTGCACTGGCGGCGGCACTGAGCGTCTCCCTGTCCCTACAGTCGCCTTGCGGCGCGGCGCGACCGGCGTCGTGGAGTATCGATCGTCTCGTACACGCGAGGTCACGTCCTTCGGCGCGCCTTTCTGACTCCAATTTCATATCAAACTTTTTCTAATCATTTTCATTTTTTGTAGCATTACAATTTGCTTTTTGCATTAAGTTTCCAATGTGCGAATCAAATAGCTACGTTATTGCACGATACCTAAGTTAATGTCCACTACTGCGCTAACAGTTATTGTTGTGACGGATAACAATGTGCCGGCCGAGTACAATAGTTCAAGGTCGGGGCCGATGCGGCAAACGACAACATACCTAACTACACTTAATGAAAGTAGCTTTTTTCTATTTAGGTATACTAAGTGTTAAATTAAGATTATCAGTAACGAGGGGGCAAGGGGGTGGAACAAGGTGCCAGTCTCAATTATGCAATTTTTTGATGGGAGATGGATAAATATGCTTATGGCCTGTTAGTATACCGTGTTTTGACATCAGCGTGACATCAGTGGGGTCAAGGCCTTTATTTAACATAAAAGAATATAATTTACTAGTGACTCACTTGAAGGTAGGCGTCATTCTGTTCGGCGGTGAGCCCCTCGGCCTGCAGCAGGCGGTGCGAGGCGCCTGCGGCGCTGCGCTCGGCGTATTGCAGATCCCCATGCTGTAGTCGTCGCAGCCGCGCGCTATTGGCCGCCGACCGCGACGCGCTGTAACCGTCTGCCACTACGCGCGTCGAGCTGGCTGAGGTGACGCGCGCAGCACTGTACTTAAGCTCATTGGGTGCGCCGCTGCCGCCGCAGACCACCGGCACATTGTTACCGGCCAGCATACAAGCCTTGTCGCTGACGGGCGGCGGCGTGTCGGACTCAGGGAATGTAACCAAGGGTGCGTCACTGCCCATGTCACCGAGGTCCCCCATGTCGGTGTAATCGCCGATCTCGTCCAGGTCCCGGATGTCCGCCAGGTGGCCGTCATCCTGATCCACTATGTTTTCCATCGAGCTTCTCAGTCTGCGGAATCAAATGACGAGTACACAAGTGATTAACCACTATCATATATTTGAAGAAGCGCGTCGGTTTCGTCTCAATTTTAACTATACAAAACTTTTCAACAATAGATTGCGCGGAACGGTCTCGCCGAGATCGTACCGTTGCTTTTGTTTGTCGGTGCGAAACTGCAAACGGGTGCGGGGTGCCGGATGGGAATTGGCCGACCGCCAAGGCCTCAGGTGAGCCAGCCCGCGCGTTATCTCAAATACCCATTGACGATGTACAAAACATCGACACATATGTCACATGTGTATCGTTACATAAACTTGCAAAAGAAATAACAAAAGTGAGTCGCGGCGACTTACCTTTGTCCGAAGTTAAGAGCTGAACAGCTGCTAAGATTTTTCATTTCCGATATCGAGCTCTTGAGTTCGGTGAGGTCGGACTTCATGGAGCTGGCTTTCATCTCGGAGGCTGTCATATGCTGAAGGCGCTGCGAGGAGCTCTGCAGCCGCTGGCTAGTCGCGGCGCTGCTCGACGTTGTGCTGGATACCATCTGCCGAAGAGTAATGCGCTCGCTCTATCACTATGTACACCGCTCGCCCGCAGATAACGGAAGAAATGTACAATGCGTTTAAAATATACCTAACTCATTGTATGTAAACAAGATTATTAACCTTTACTTTGATAGCAGTATCTTGTCAGACTATGTATGCTGGCCGTGTTGCACAACGCTTTAGAACAGAGAGTCTAGATCTGATAATGCGCGTCGTCGTTCGCAAACGTTATCTAGAAGCGGACTGGGGTTCAGTGCCAATGCTAGAGGCGCGCACCGTCACGTCTTGGCGCACTTGCCGCGCAAGTAAACACTGGCACATAGAATTAGTGATGGATAAAAATAACACGGCGATGTAAAAATATATCGTTCTTCAAACACTAAGTACCTTAGAATTAATATAAAGTAAATTAAACATAACATAATAATTACCTATTAATATTCAATAGTAATAAAATTGTATAGTAGAATGAGAGGTGCGATCGAGTGACATAAAGTAAATGACGTCAATATCTAAAATGAAGTCTATTTATAGTGGATAATGTATTAATTATAGGTATATTACTGAAATATTCGAGAAATAAAAGGAAGTTTTGAGATCAGTGATGGGCGGGTGATGTGACTCAGACGAGTGGGCAGGTTCCGACTGCGACCCGGTCTATGAATGACCTTGAACCATACACAAACCTTTCATTATTTCGTTTAAAAAACGTAAATTGTAATATATTGGATACTGATAAAATTTGCCGACATCTAAAACAATTATGTCCATTTTTTTTTAATTTTAACTTGGATATAAAACCTCTATTATAGATAAAATTAGGATTAAAAAAATAGAATGTATAAAAAATAATAAAGTTATTTTTCCTTAATACACGTATTTTTAACTAGGTATGCGAGATCTTAATAATTAGTTGTTTATTTAACAGTGACATTCCTAACTATAAAAATAATTTTAGGTTACTAATTATCTACATTTCACAGAAACTAAAACTGTTTTCTAATTAATTAGCTAATGTGGTCGTTTATTCGTATACAACAAAAAGTAATTATTAAAATTCAATTGAACAATTAAGGTTATTAGAAATATTTAGGTTTTAATGTTTCTTAAGGTTTGGAGGACGTAAAAATATACTAAAATTTCTAGAAAACCGTAAGTTAATACTAACAATCGAAAATAGAAATATAGTCACATTGTTATCAGTAATGTTTTATATAAATTAGCCCTTGAAAGAAACACGTTGGTCTCTTTTAAGGCTTCATGTTGAAATAACTTAAGCCACTCTAAATAAAGAACATTTTTTTTTCATAAAGAATTACCATATTAAATATCTACTACAACAAAATAATAATACAAAGTGCTATATAATGATAAAAATATTAATATTTCTTTATTAACATTATGTAAAAAATCAACGAAGTTGATCGCTTCAAATATCGGTTAAAAAACTTTTTTTTAGGTTAGTATGCGGACAGTCGTTTCGTATGTAACATCTTTCGTTGGGGCTAACAACACGGACCTAGTCCTACGTTACGCCACGCTCCGCCTGGCACGACGCCAACATCACGCATGCGCACTGCCCAATGCATGCGCTAAAAACTATATTCAAAATATAAATCAATTGAAGTTGAAAAGTAAGCAATACTTTTAATATATCGAAAATGTAGGTTATGTAGAGATTTGAGTGTATGAAATATTGAATTTGCAATACTTTTTACCAAATGAATAATTCTCTTTCAAATCCTCATCTATGTTCCCCGGGATATCTTATTGGAAGGCCACATGTTGTAAAACGTATTTCGTATCAACGTTGGTTTGAAGTGAACTTTACATGAGATTTAAGCCGACGCTTTTTCTTTGTTGTCAAACACAATGTCAGGTCAAAGGTACGCAGTGTTGATAGTCAATGAAAAAGCCAAAATGAGTGGCATGGCTGCGAGCGTGCAGCGTGGGCGTGCTAATTCCGACACAAAGACCTAACACCTTACTGTAACGAATAAAATGTTACGACCTCGATTTTTCACAAACAATAGGTAGGCATCGAATATTGTACTTATTTTCGAGGCGTATACGTTTTATTTTATTTATTTTTCTCGTAACCGCGCACGCCGAATTCAAAATAAACCGGCCGTTTTATGAACCGGCCGAGGCCGAGACTAAAATAACCCAACTTCTATATTCACAGGGAACGATATTACAACCAATATTATACACTATTTACATTCACTGCACCCTCTCTCCAGTGTCCACACCACAAGACCACCGAGCTCGAGATAGAAAGCCCGAAGAAAGAACTTCATTTTAGACCTACCACTGCTACGGAAGCAAACCGTTATACGAAAACAAACAAATTGAACACAGACTTCTCACCGGTTTTTCGTTTTAAGTAAAACTTAACAATACAAGATGATTATTTGAGAGTAAGCTTTAAGCAAAATTGTACAGAGCAGTGTCTTAATAATGTACAAAATTATAGAGTATTAATATAAATAAAAAGGTTATTCGATGTACCTGTTGTGATGAAGAGCTTGTGACTTGTGTGTTTAAAGTTTGGTTCTGCCTGGAGACTAGACTGCTCTTCTTCAAGTTCTCCATGACGGAGGCCAGATCCTTGGCGCTGCCGTTGTGTTTCAAACTGTTGTTGCCATCCAACTTGAACTCTGGTATCTATAAAAAAACAAAAGAAGCATATGAATATGTTTGTTACAAAATGTAATCCGATTATACCAAGAACGAAGGTCAGAGTCGTAAATTACATCTGATACGTTTATATTGTGTTCCTAAAAGTCATTAACATTCTACTGGATTGTAAAATTAATGGTTATGTTCATAAGAAACCTCGGTTACAATGAGCTGACTTTAATCATTATCCGGTGCCAGATAGAGCACAAGTTGCTGTTAATGGAATTGTTTCATCAAATATAACAACGTTTTCTTTAACCCATAATATTCATGATTATAGCAGTTATTATGTCATCATCAATCTGCCCTTTTCCCTACGGAAAACGGCACAGTATGTAATACTCTTCCATAGATGTCTGTCAGCCGTCATATCTGAATTCACACACTTCTTACGCATGTCATTTTTCACAACCTATCCACCTACCACACCTTCTCCAGTCTTCCTCTACCTTTATAGCAATCCACATTCAATCTCATCACCATCATATGTTTTTTTTTTATTTAGGAGTTATAATGTAATTAATTTGCTATATTTTTTCCTAATTACGTGTTGTGTATATTAAAATGATTTTGATTTCAATTCTCCGTCAACAAAAGTCGTCTGCATGTCTAATGACTGCAACAAATGCATATATGCAAATATTTGCATGTGTCCTGCATTGCGGTGAGTTCGGCACCGTGCTCCAATATGTGCGGACAAAAAAAATACTCCTTGGTGATAATTATACTTGAGCGTCGTGTTCCGTCCGCCTTGGTCTCATGTCCTTGACACAAAAAGCGTGTCAGAGCGGTTTAGTCCGGGGCTGTTATCATAATGGCTCATCAGCACGACACCACAATTACCAGTTACTTTTAAATGTCTGGCTGAAAGTCGACTCAGGTTTGAATTCAGCGTTCACTTGGTGTCAATGTTAATGAGCATTTTTTCGAAGCTACTTAAAACTTTTATATGCAATCAAGTGTACACACTTAAACATCCGTATCGATAATAACTTTATTAAGTCACGGACGTTTTATACTTAACGAAGGCCGTACCGAGTTGACTTGAACCAACAGTAGTAAAATTAATCTTAATATTAAAACAACAACAAATGCATTTGTACGTTGTTCTCGTATCACTTTTATTACAATTCCTGGAACACGGCGACCGGTTTGAATTCAGAGCAAGGACAAATTATTGCAGTGGAACCGTTGAATAGGGTCAAAGAAACCATCGGCGGCGTTGTGATGAGTCATTGGGGCTTCCAGAGATATCAATCACGCGGCTCACGCGCCCAACTGTCGAACGCGAAGTACCGCAACACGCATATTGATGACGCCTACACACGATGCCTTCGACTATTCGGACGCAATAGGCACGATAAAAACATGCCAATCATCCGCATCCACGACCACTCCGTCAATTAGTATCGGTTCAACAAAGATACCGATCATTAGTGAATTATTTACATTGTCAACAATTCTATTTTGAAATGTTTATTATTCGGTCAGGAGATCATAATGTACAGACAGTGGTAAAATACTAATTATTTGTGTAAGTCAGATTTAGTCATTTTTTTATAGAAATTAATCGATTATAACGATCTTATCAGGGACTATAGTGGATTGTTTTCTATTGATAATAGTTCATTTGGGAACGTGCGTCATTGTTTTAAATATTCTTGATTTATGTTAGTTTTATGCAATTGTTACGAGACAAGTCGTATATAATGGTGGTAATTGGCGGTGACACGCGATGATTGCAATTACAGAGATTCCGTTCGAGGCTCCAATGACGCGACATGACGCGGCCTCGGCTGATGTCACGATAGCTCTGACGCTCCGGCGTCATAGACACGAAATCTAATCTTACATTACGTGTAAATCCTGCTGTTATAGAGTACCTAGTCCCAGTTTTTCTAAGTTCGTAATGAGAAAATAAAGTTTAAAGAAAAAAGATTTAGTCTACTGGCGTCGTAATGGTAAGGTAACGATAAGAAATTTTGTGATGGCTTTGATATTGGACAGGATGAAACTCAATAGTGGCTTAATTTACTTGATATTTTGTTATCCAACGTGATATGCGTCATCTTTATTGAGTCACATCGAAAGTATGCTGTAATGTTATCAAAAAAAAGAAGAAAAAAATATATGAATAATCAAAAGTCATTTGAATTCTCCGCGAGCCGCATACCAGAAGGGTGATTACATAATGATTTCATTGATAAGTCTGTTATCCTGCGATGCGATGACTAATGCTTGATGTAAAAAAGCGACGTAACAGGTCAGCTGTGACTGGCCGTGAGTCACAGTTCAGACCAGTTTCGTCACATCCAGAGATATTACATAAATTACGTTGCAGCGTGCTGGCGTCACGTCACTCAATTGAAGTGTCACGTCACGGGAACTTGACACGTTCTGTCACGTGACAAACGTCTATGCGGCAAGGTCGTTGGGATCATCTCAATTTACAAAACATACACTCACTATTTGATACACCCCATCGTATGATATATTGTATTTCTTTATTGAAATTTGCCGTAAATTAACCTACCGTGAACTTCGTTAGTTTATAATCACACTCGAAATATTATTAACTGATAATAAAGTTTATATAAGGTAACTGGTCACAGTTTAATACGAGTGAAAATTGTTTTAAGTTTTAGTATAACGCCATCGATAAAAAAATCAATTCATTAATTTATGTAAATGTATTGATTGTAAAATTTAAATTGGTAGACTAGATTTTTAAATTATTCTTTTAGGAAAATGAGATCATTATGATTTAAAGCTGCGATTTTTAATTGAGCAAAACTTCTACGTAGTGCGCGTGTGTGAAGTTTTATGTTGAACTCAAAAGTGAAATATTTATACATTGATAAATCGTAAACGTTGCCAGTATTAAAAAAAATATTGCATAATTAAAGGTACAGAAATCTTTGAATTTGTCTTCGTGTATTTACAAATAGAATACAAGAAACTTGTTAAGTACCGACAATATTAACTTATTTTCCCTTACTGATCTTTCTACATGGACAGGCTATGAGCCGTAGTATTTTGTGCCTATTTGATTTTGACGTTGTCGATAGTGGTTAATAACGGTGGTGAGAATTCACACTAATAGAGATAGTATGTCAGTAACCTTACCAGGCGCTTTTAAGTCGGATCGAAGCAAAACCTGTCATATCCAAGCAGCGACTTGTTCATATCTATAGAGGTCAGTATTTTCCCGGTAATAATTCCAACCGGTTAAAGTTTACATATATATGTTGAAGTGTACGAACAAATACTCGAAGGACAGACAAATGAAACGATGCACGATTTATAAGGCTGTAGACATTCCCTGCGTGCGGTCAGGCTCAATTCCACGTATTTACTTTCACGATTTTTGTCATTCATGCGGCGTAGCCAGTGCGATTAGTGACTTTCCGGACCAGCTTGAGCTTAAAGCTCGATATTTATTAATAGCAGGACTTTCATAGAGCTTAATGCGCAATAAAAAATTCCAAACCAGTACCAAATAGATACGATAATGCATTCTTAAATGACATTGTTGTCGTAGGTCAATTTATAATAGTTTACTTTGCAACTATTGCTGCGGTATTTACAGAGTAAAAAATTTGCAAGGTTTTTTTAGAGTGACACTTCAGCCTTAGTCTTAAGCGATACATTAGCCTTTGTCTAAACATTTTTGGCAAATTGCTTTACTGTGTACTCTAAAACGTGACAACCACTAGTGCGACAGTCGACAAATCTTTAACAAATAACAAATTTTCCAGGATTTTCAACTTTATTAACGAATTCCAGAATAAAGTTATCTGATTTAAAATTCTACAGACCATTAGCTTTTGCCCGCGACTTCATTCGCGCGAAATTAAGAACGAAAACTTCCCCAAATCTTCAAAGAAAAACTCCATCGTCCGCATTTATAATATTAGGACGTTAATTGAGCAATATTTTTAAACTATCATCAGAATTGTCTATTGTAACGAAGTGTAGTGCCTTTCAAATAATAGAACCGAAATAGATATAATTATTTTAATATTTAATTATTTACCAATATCAAGCTTTACTTTAAGTATTACGTAAATCTTACAATACATTTTCTCATATCTATAAAATAAATTCGACGACAATTCGAGGTAGGGTCGGTCGGTGTCGAAGTTATGACCAAACGCATTGCACTCAGATAGGAAAATCAAGAACTTCGCAAACACTCTGAGACAATTTGTCACGCAATGCAGTGTTACATAATATTCCAACTTTTAAAAACGTTTTCCGAAAAGTCTAACTTACTCTTGTTTATAGATAAGTCGATACTTGTTAGTTTAGTGATATTTCATTATGTACTATTGTGAGATGCTAAAAATTTGGATGAAGGAAAAGCAATGCGGCGTACATACATAAATATAGATGTTTATATACCTGTGATTACTAGTTCCAAGCAATGCGATCGTCATCAAATTATCGATTAAATATGTATATAAATACATAACATAAAGTAATTATAAATAGTAGTTCCATTCAGAACCGTGTAATTTCCAATCAGCTCCCAATAAATATATAAAATAAACGGTTAAATTGTTGTTTATGTTGTAAACCTTTGACATTATTGCTTGATACAAACTCGTTTGAAATTTGCCGTCGTTTTAGTGTTAGTTATTTAGTCAGAGGAGGATAAAAATCAATGGAATTTACTGCTTATTAATATCATAATTATAACAGTTACTTTATATAGCTTGTGCCCGCGACTACGTATTTGCGAAATTAAAAAAAATACTTAAATAAGTGGCAACTCCGCATTACTAATTTCATCCAAATAGTTAAGCTTAGCTAGAATTACTTGACAATAATTATCCATACATCCAAATATTCTTATTTATTAATAAATACACTCAATAGCAATGAATCCGGGTCACTTAAAAAACCTATAGTTCTAGAATGAATAAACCTTAAACCAAGGGGCTAGTTTTATAAAATAAACGGTGTTTAATAGTCAATAAATACCTTTATTACTTAGTAACACTTAGTTATTGTAAGGTTACGTCATAAAAAATCAAATTTGAAAAAAAGGAGATTTTCCAAGACGGAACTACAAAATTACTGGACTTGAGTTATTTTTTTTCTAATCTACTTATAAGTGGGTCTATAAACCTTAGTGACAGTAATCATGTAGTACAAAAAGTCATGTTTCCTAGTTGTGTTTTAAGGCGAGATCAGCTGTTTGTTTCTTTATGTAATCCTTAATTAAAAAAATATATTTACCTATATATTTTATTACTCTAATTTAATGGGTATTATTCTGTCCATAAAACACCGTTCATTTGATCAAGCTGACATTCTTAGTTTCCAAGATTTTTAGGTTTCTTTAGGCCCTTCGGTGACCCGCATTCATTGCTCTTGACTATGGTAAGATTATTTGTTTATTGAATTGGATTAGAACATCATTGTCAATCAGTATTTTAAGTCAATTAGTATTTTATGTTCAGATAAAATTATCTTTATAAACCTTAGAAAAAATTTCATTTTTTTTAAATATGGTCTTTGTGTTTATTTTAAATTAATGGTCAATCGAAACTTCAGCATTATCAATCCAAAATGTAGGCGATTCGATA
This sequence comes from Papilio gigon, assembly GCA_027563995.1. Taxonomy (NCBI): domain Eukaryota; kingdom Metazoa; phylum Arthropoda; class Insecta; order Lepidoptera; family Papilionidae; genus Papilio; species Papilio gigon. Next base: position 6,097,954 of record JAODUI010000027.1, read on the forward strand.
TAGTATATTGAAAGGAACATTCCGTTAAAAAGCAAAGACTTGTGTCTAAGAAGTCATTTATATTAAACATTTCCTTGAAATGTATAACGTAAAAGAAATCAGTGATCATAATTTGTTTACGTGTATCCTGTACCATTTTTATAAAGCAATTAATTCGTCATTAAATGGATACAATAAAGATTTTCTGAAGTATCTACTGATAGCGGCACAATGGTGCCAGTTAGAGATGTAAACGAGTCGAATATAATAGTTTTACCTTGTGTGGCGCACAACTAGGACTTTACCGACGACCGTAACATCAATTTGAATAACCACATAATGCAATTAGCAAATCAATGAGTTTGTTGTTATCAATATGAACACAGTCAATCACTTATCATCGTCACAAACGTGCCGCGATGTCGCGCAGGGGATCGGGCACGCGCGATCGCGTCGACGGCATCTGCGTGACTGCCGGCCGGCCGGGCCGTTCGCGAAGCGCAAACTTTAACTGGCGACCACAATGGCTAATTAGAATGGCGAGTATTGCGGGGAGCTGGGTGACGGGGAAGGGGGGAGGGGACTCCACCCACGGACCTTTGCATCCGCCTCATGAACCACTCCGACGAGACGTCGATCTTATCACACGAGTCCCCGCCGAGCTGACAAGATCAGTATTGGTGATCTCGCGAGCTCTCATTCGTTCGCCGTTACGTTCAACACGTGGCCTACTTTAATTCATATCCGACTTAACATTGCTTAGTAATCCTTATTCTTATATATTTAAAAATAACTTCTGTTTACTGGCCTACATTTCAAAATTACAATAATTCATTATTAATGGTTACTTACAGTTAGCAATCACTTGTGTTACATTTATATAGAAATATGTATTATAAAGTATAAATATAAATTAATGGCAACACGATAGCTAAATGGCCGGATGTATACGTCTGGAAGCACAGCGAGTGCATCAGAAAAAAGTAGATTTAAAGTATATCAGACGAAGTTGAATGACTGAGTTAGGCGCATATCTTGGAACGGGATGAGTGAATGTAGAACGGATTCTCCCGTTGGTTTGCACATTTAGAAAATAAAAGCAGGGAATAAAGATAATATGTAAATCAATAGCACATTTGCGATAAAACAATGTTTTTAATTATTGCCCCTTTTCATTTAATTTTTATATCCACAATAGTTTACATGGATGGATGTTCGTTGGTATGTAACTCGATTAGAGCTTAACCTTCAAAGTTATTTTTTTTTTAATTCGCTGCTTACAAAGTCGCGGTAACAGTCTTAAATAAATTTGTAAATGCTTCACTTAGAGTATTGAAAAAAACTGAGTCAAGGAAGGGAGAGTAGTTGATAATTCTGTCGCGTTCGTGAGTCAACGAACTTTCAATGTCAGCGCGACTCCGAGCAGCGAATCGGTATTGATAATTAAATATATGTACGTATATAAAATTGACTTTGAAACGCCGACTCTAATGAGAATCGAAATATCAACATATATTTTAATCTAAGGCCACTTAGCGGTAACTTTATCGCGCAGAGTCAATATTGTGGAATGATTACTGCATTATCTTTACACAATTCCGTTGATTATTTAAAAGGGAAGTTGTTCGATTATATAATATTTATCATTTCCTATCGCCAGTATTAATTTTGATTTGCAATTATTTTTATTACGAATATAAATTATTATTCTTTTGTGATGTGGAATAGAAATGATTAATTTAAAATACCGTTACAGTACTTATATTATTATAAAAAGTAAGCTAGTGTTATATAATCATTGGGTCGGTAGATATCAGTGTATTATAATGTTGAAGCATAAATAATCGTAGGATTAGTCTCACCGCACTGTGACAAATTAAATGTTTACAAAATTTATGAGGAAAGTCGACTGTGTACGTAACTTCATATAACACAACCACAGAAAAAGTAATAAAAAATATTTTATACGTATTTTGTTTAAATGAATTACAAATACAAACACAATTTTATTGGTGATATAAATTACACATCACTTATATACATACAAATTGTCAAAACCCTAAAGTCAAGAACAGATATTTTAAAACAATGTCAATAGTTATTAATCGGTCAAAGAATGAAATTATACAATTTAATTAACAAGATTGGAATTAAACAAAATAACATGTCAAGTGAAAATATTATTAAAAAAAATCATCAACATTATTAGTATCTAATCTACATTTTTAGATGCTACGGGCTTTGTTCGGGGAATCCGAGCTGAATTAAAAAACGGAAAAAATACTGATAAAGTTGCCAATGCATTCCTCCAGTGTACTCTACCAAATTACCTTCAGATCTGACATCTTTAGTTAACTAGAATAATTATGAGAAACATTTAGTGACTGCTAAGCACCAGCATTTAAGCCGAAAGCCTTGGGACTGTGTTCCGAATTAAACGTTCCTTAGGTAGTTGTATGCGTGCTCATTATAAAGTAACAGATTGAATTAATACGTGGTATTTTGTTCGGTTGCGTTATTGTAATCAATTGCATCCAGTTTACTGAGTCACTGGTTTTCTACGCTTACGTGTGGTGTAGTCGGTTCAGTATGACTAAGGTATGAGTCGTTTCATTCACAACTAAATTCGGGTCACGCATTTATGTTTACAAACAATAAAAAAAATGTAATTAAAAACATATAAACTTTTCGCTTTGCATTTAATGTTCCGTATTAAATTTTATAATCAGAAAAAATACGGGACTAATGAAATCTAAAGAAACTTACAGAAGAAACAGTTGATGGTATGCCTTCAAACAAACTAAATTATGATTATTTAGTAAGGAAATAAATTATTATACCTTAGACCCATTATTATCTACTTTACCTTAAACTTAGGTATGTTTAGATAAGGGAGGAATACGGGCAAGATATCACAAAAGTGATGTCGCCTATTGACATCGGCAATACTAGAGGAACCACAAATGCCGTTGCCGATGTGATGCCTTGAGATAGAAGTACGCTCGCTTGAAGGACCTTAAATAAATAAAGTCAAATGTAAAATAAAGGAAAAAAGTGATCGGTTTCCATTAAGTTAATAAAATATCAATGTTTGCTTTCTGAAGGATTCTTGCACGTAGCCGTACTTCTCAAAGTATGTTGATAATGAGGATCGCAGCACAATTAACGAGAGCGGCGGACAAAAAGCGCATGAGTCAGAGTATTCACGTGCGCGCTTATCAAACGCGCGCTAGTGTAGCGTTACCTGCGCGTGCGCCGGTCGTGACTCAGCGCACGGCGCATCCTGTTCTACCTTCGTGATACTTTCACATACGTGCTTAAAGACGAACGGATACTTGAACCATATTTTCAAACAATGTTCATTAATTTGGGGACATTGGGATTGCTTCGATCGAAATATACCAATTTATATTAAAAAAATACACTTGACACTTAATTCGTATGATTTGGTTCATGCTTAGGTACCAGGTAACAGGGCGTATATACTGTCATTTTTTTTCTCCGGAGTGCGGAGTCGAGGACGGCGTCCAGTTATTTTGGTGGTACAGGCTATTACTATTAAAAATGAAACAATTACAATTAAAATTAATTCACAATTAGGCATAGCGATCTCTATTCATATTTACCGATTATTAGTAAAGTGACTCATTCCTGAAGTGATCATTAAAGAAATTATATATGTAAATAAATGGTCGATGAAGTCATCGTATTACTTAATGTCTTTATTTAGGAAATATAATAGGTATAATAAAATATATAAAAACTGTGAAAATAAACATACGTAAGATCTTGTAGTTAAGTGCTATTGACTATAAGAAGTAATGCTGGTAAATATAAATTTAGTTAGTCAAGGTCGGCAACGCATCTGTGGTTCCTCTGGTATTGCAGGTGTCCATGGGCGTCGATGATCGCTTTTTGTTCTAATTGGTCGTTTGCCTCCTACTCGTATAAAAAAAAAATAGGTACGGTTTTTGATTTTAACTGTCACGAACAGTTGAACAGAATGCGACCGTGAATTATCGGCTTGCTTAGCTTTTTTTTAAATAAAATTATTAGTAGATTTGTGTTATTTACTAATATTTCTTGTAACCATTCCTGGTATCAACCATTCCACGACAATAGTCGAATGGCGGGATTCGAAGCCACGACCGCTAGATCGGTAGTCCGTACCCTTAAGCATTAGGCTATTGATTTGAAATTTTTGAACTACATTTATTTAAAATTAAACGTACGTACATTTCAGACCCAATCCTAATATTAATTAAAATAAAAATAAATAGATTTCTCTTCAAATTAATACTCTACGAAAAATCTGTCAATCTCTAACTATAAAGTCCAGGTTCCACTATCGAATTTCTAACACTACATAGGGTATTTGCAGCACGATATTGGACAATGCTTTGTTTCCTCGCTACGTATGTTTACACGGCGCAGCTGGCGCTTCGTTCAACATTAATCCTTCAATACTCCGTGTAACAAAGATAACGCGTCCGTTCCGACGTGTTAAGACACGAACGCGTCTATTCTACGCTTCGTGTCTAAGATAATAACGTGCCTTAGGTAATACAGTCATTATTTTGTGCTAACATCGCTCACAATCGTAAATACGAACCGAAAAGCGATTAGTTTTACGCCTTTTCCATAATACTGCATCAAGTACATTCCTTTGTTACGTATATACATTTAAGTATATTGTGGCATTGACGATTGGAAATCAGAACGAAATTATTAAAATGTTAACATACGTTAATTTTTCTTTAGGGGGCTATATTGACTTTATATTCCTATCCTTAATCCTAATTTTGACCAGGACATTTTTGTTTTTATTTCGCACTGATCCGCACATCCAAATAAGAAAATACTTTTTCTCCATCTATTTGTTTCTATCCAATTACGTTTACAAAGTATTAAATATACTTATTAATATATTAAGTGATTTAATAAAATGTATATTTTATCATACAATCTACGTCAGAGACAAATCAATCGACACGGTGGTCTATTGTAATGTAAATAGTGTCTGCGTGCAACATAAAGAAGTCCAGACGCATTGTTTGCGGCGCCGTCGCCGGCGATGTGCCTAATGTTGATTGTATGACGTCGACCATAACCACATGTTACAACATAACACGGTAGTATAGTAACTTGCCATGTATTTTTGTTTAACTAAGCTTTCCACTGACTAATATATTTACAAATTTGCTATAGGACTTCGTGTATTAATGATGCTCTCAACCCATTTTTGATACCTCGTGTTTCCAATTTCCAAAACAATGCGAATCAAAAAACATATTACGTTTATTTCAAATAGAGTATTTATTTTAATAATGTTTAGCAAAGGACTACTGTTAGTGTTAATATTGTGTTTATATCAGGAATACTTGAAATTAGTTAAAATTTGTAGTAAAAATACATTGACAAATATTGTTTCTTCGTCAATCTACCGCTTCTATCTATAGTTAAATGTTCAACCCATTTGGCTATCAAGTTGACATTTATTGTAATGACTACACATAAGTCATGGCCTAGAAGTTCTTTTCGAAGTACTCTGATCATAAGTTCAATACCAGTTGGTCAAGTATTAAACCTGATATAACCGGAAAGTTAAAGTACATCTTAACCGGTAATCGACTGCTTCTTACTAACACAAAACAGCTTAAAACATCGAGGATCGCAATCTTATTAAGTCATAAACAAGAATTAATTGAAGCTAAAACTACGAACATCAGCTTTGTCTGCCCACGACTGGACATAAACAAGAAAAACTATTATCTTATATTATTATTGTCTATGGTCATTTTCATTTTGCTCTCCCGGTTTCTAACATCAATTTAAACATGCAAAAGGAAATTTTCTCGTAAAACAAAACTGTTCTAAACTTAGAACTTTATATTTGCTTTAACATGATATGTTTAAAATCATTACAAGGGATGTTAATACAAATATGTATAAGTTGACAGTTATTTATTATAACAGAAAGTCATTAGTATTTCTCCGAAGAGATCTGTTGTCACGTCGGAAACAAGCAGATAATTGTCATCAAGGATATTAAGATGCGTTCATACATTACAACAAATTAAATCATGCAGAAGTCAATCTTATTTCGAAATAAGATTTCATAATCCACACAGCATGCTACTAAGATTTAAATATTAATCAAGAAATGTTTCGAAAATAATGCAAATGATGCTATGCTTTTTTTTATACTAGTAGATTTTTGTTAATTTACTAATATTTCTTGTAACCATTATTGGTAAGCTTGAAAAAGCCTATGTTAGGATATAGTTCATGACAATAGTCGAATGGTGGGATTCGAAGCTAAAACCGCTAGATCGGTAGTCCGTACACTTAACCATTGGGCTATTGGCGCTTCAAATGTTAGTGAAAGTGAATCGTAATTATTGATAATATTAAATAACAAACAACATACCCATCGTGCAGTTTTAATAGTCTTTTCCGGAGCAAGCAGGGATTCCTCTGAACGTACCTGAAAAAAAAATTATATATAACCTTCTTTTTAAATGATAATGAAACAAAAGCTGCTATCTAACCTATTTTAATGCGTTTGTAGACATTATTTTTCACAAACAAATACGGATGACATCTTTCTTTAAATTTCTAAAAAGTTTTTATATCTGAATCTCTACATGTAACATAAATTAATAATGTATCAAATTTGTGACATCCGAAGGAATAGAAGATATAAAAATACGTAACTAAAAAAAACTAGTATGTATGTTATTTAAAAAGTGACGCGTTTTAAAATCCCACATAACTGTCAAACTGTTAATGAGTTTATGTCAAAATTGAAACCTTCAATATGATTTACATATAGCCAAGAAATGTCTTAAATTCAGTATAATAAATTAAAGGCCTTGATACACGTTACTAACAGCAAGACAATAATTTATCCCAAGGTATCAATGACTCATCGTAATGTTTATGAATGGCTGATTCATAGGTCGCTGACCTTTACTACTCAGACCATGTTTTCATCGTTTTCATTTTAAGAAAGTGATAACACTTACTATAAAACGAAATAGTAATAAAAAAATCCTTGATATTTTATTGTATAATTAACAATAAGTCATATTAACGTAGACGTAGATTTAAATCGAATGGATAAGAAAATACCACGCATGTATTTATTGCTCTAAGTTCCAATATTGAATGCGTTGGGTAGTTTTGCTTTGAAAGACGAAAAAGATTGAAGTTTTATGCATATGTACGACTCATCGTTTATGTGAATAATCCACGTTTTGTGGAAAAAAAGCCGTACACTGGATGCAGTCCATATTGGGAAGGAGTTTTGGGCGTGGGCCGGCGCCCGACCATATCTACACGTTCAAACACGATTGTTAATCGAAGATCTCGCTATTTTGTTCTCGGAAATGCATTCCTACTTATTCATAAATGCCGTTTTATTGTTCCGTTATTACTTATGTATACGTTTAATTTATTCCTATGACGCATAGTTTATTTCAATAATGCATGAAATTATATGAAAAACTTTTTATAGGGCGTACACCGTTGTTCTTTTAATTTTCAAATTACTTAAAAAAAATCAGTTCAATCATTGTTCCATCTTTTAATCACTCTGATAACAGTCTTGAAAAAGTATATTTTTATATTTCTATAAATAAATCGTAAATAAAGATAAATTTCTGATATAACTTATTGAAAATCTGAGAATGGCAATTGAATTTAAGACGTCAGATTAAAAGGATGGCTCATGGCTCAGTGAGCAGTGTCTTCACTGTACCGAGAAGTCAGCGCGATTAATCAAAGCTAACGTGATTTGTAATTAGGAAGCGACACGACATTGTTAATTGAAGGGGCCGAGGATGCGGTCGTGTCTCTGCCGGCTCGAGTCGCCGCCGGCTAATAATTTCGATTCAACGTATGAGAGCAATTTAATTCATAGATGGACCGGCGCGTGGGCTCGCTGCAACGCTCATAAGTGCGTTATAAAACTCGTTAAGTGTCGCGACAGTAGGCGGCCGGAAGCCGGCGTGTGGACTTCCTACTTAAAGTGCCCGCCTGTTAGACGGAAACGCTATTTTTGGCGCCCACCGTCGCTTCCTCCGAGGAAAGTCGTTCATGAATACAATCGCTGATGGATTCCAGCGGCATCGCAGCGCCCCGCACAGCGCGGGATACTATCATACATGTTTCCGTGCATGTCGAAATCTAATCAATCTTATCTTTTCTTTACACTTGTTTCCTAGTACGGTATAGTTTAAATATACTTGTACTTTCGACTCATTGTATTAGAGAATTGTAGAAATTGCAAATATTCTATCAATTTGTCCCTCGGTTTATAAACATTTAATTAGCATTTTTACTTTGATAATATTAATATAAATGCAATTAAAGACACTCATATACTTTACCAATTACTCAAAGAATGAATAGCATTTCGTACAAGTTATTTTAAACCGACAGATGTTTGGTAAGAAATTAATGAACATGGTCGAACAACACGTGCGACCGCCTAAAAAAGAAGTCGACGAAAAACGAGTCCCGAAGAATGTGTTATAAAAATAAGCGGTCGTAAAATTGTGCGCGACAGGAAGATAGGCTGGGCATTCCTTACCGCATTCCGCCCTCCCCCGAGGGTCCCACTTCCATTGTATCCATCAAGGCGCGCCAGGAATGCACTCGTGCGGTTCAAGACTGAAGTCCAGTTACGTAAAGGGTCCTTTGACCAGTCGCAGCATCTGCCATTTTTTGATGATGCGTCAAGGTGTACGATATATACTGCTACAAGTTTCACATAGTGATCAATTGAGCAATTTAAACTTGACGAATTTTGTTACACAAAAGAAATTTCTAGCACAATTTATATAAAATGTTACATGACAGATGACATATGTCAGTATAGACCCATTGAAAGAGTTTTGTAAGTATTGTAGCTTCCCTAATCGTCTTTGTTCTAAGTTTACTTAAGTATAGACTAATTTACTGGTTTACACCACCACCAAAGATTCACTTTACGGTCTGAATTTTTTCGACATTTAAAAAAAAAACAAGCTGCCATGTTTGTCTTTACGATGACATTAAAGATCGTGGAATTAATTTAGATTTCTTTAGTTAGTTTAATTAAATATATTAACTATGATTGAACTTTTTTTGTTAAATAATGAAGCAATTTCTCTCTAATCGATTGTAATATCGGAAAAACATTTGAAACTAGTTCGAGGCTATTACCTAAAACATTTTTCATGTATGTCCATCTGTCTATTAACCTCAATGCCGCAAAGTGGCGCCGGGCAGATTGATTGTGGCACTCTCTGTCACCGGAAAATCTTGAACCGCCCTATTATACTTTGCCTAGGCAAATTGTGAAGAATCGACAAAATGCACATCAAACAAATTTGTAAATTAACGCTTTATATTTCGGCAATTGGCAACATTGATATTTGCATTGTCGACGGTAACTGCCTCGGCGGACCGTGTCAGACTTATACAAAGTAAAAGTTCGCTTTAATTATTGAAAAAGTCGTTTTATGTGCAATTTGGCGAGTTAACCGTTTTCCGGGACGAATTAAAAACGGGCGTCACAAGCGATTTACCAGTGACATCTCCAATGCAACGGTGCGAGGCTCATTGTGACTGTTTGAATGGAACTCGAACGGATATCTACCGCACCGTAACGTAGTCTAGACCACTATGAATTGTTACCGAATCAGGTTAATGGTAGTTATTATTAAATATATTAAAAAAAATATATTTTCTGTGCCGCATTACAGTAACGTTCATGATTCAGAGAGGTCAGGTACTCGGATTTCTATTTGGTACTGATCTATCAGGTCTGATTTAAGCCCGACCTGAAGACTATCGGATTGACTCAGCCCGAGACCAAGCGTAGAGCCCAGGGCACAGTGAGCTGGTGGCGTACTGAGGACGCTCATTGCTCCACTACGGGGATATAGGACTTTAAGTCAAATAAGTCATATTTATCTTATAGTTGTAATATTTTAAAGCGATATGATACTATTGTGATTATTTTAATTTAGTTTGATTAAAACCGATCATACTAACGTTATAAATGCGAAATTTTATAAGGATGGATGGACACTGGCACGGACTGGACACGAAATTTAACACAAACAGATAACTAGCTGGAATAATATAGATTAATAATATTTTTAATTCCACACTGACAAAGTCACGCAAAATGTAATAAAAATACATTCAACGTATTGTGTGTAATTTTCCTGTTATTCATTACTAAACGAATATTTTTTACATGTCTTCGTAACACTTATATCAATGATTCTAGTACAGTTTTTGTATTCCCCCGTCAGTGCAGCGAGCGAAGCAAAATTTATCATTTTATATAACGTTCAAGAATGGAGATCACGTCTCGTTATCAGAAATAACTTTATCATTAGAATATTGTTCTTCGTTGTCAAAGTGATAAATACACATGACACGACGTTGAACATATATCTTATAATATAAGTGTATTTGTTATATAATGTTACTATTTATTAGAGCGTCGGTGGCGCAGTTGTTAAGCGCTTGACCGGACCGGACCGTACTCGATGTTGTCCAGGTTCGATCCCCGCC
>JAODUI010000027.1:6108809-6118871 GCA_027563995.1 Papilio gigon
TGGGCCAGCGTGGTTAACTATGGCCTAGTCACCCCTAATAACAGGGTAGGCTCCGAGCCCCTCGGTGGGGACGTATAGCTGATGATGATGACTATTTATTGATATTTCCAAATTCTCCTATTCCTGATGTAAGGATTCATACATACAACAAAATGTAACTTATTACCTTCCTAGTAATTGGTTAATAATAACGGCAATCATTGTTATGAAACATTATTTCGTGATTTTATAGACAAACGTTTATATCATATTAAACTACACAATATGTTAACCAAGACATATACGCCTCGACTGTTTATTTATAGCGTTACTGGTCCTTTCGTGTCATATAAAATGTACTCTTGTAAATGCTGTATTCTAAAATGTATTTGATATAAAATGTATTTGAAAATCGAATTTTATATTTTTTACGCTTGGATAACAATTTATCTCATGTAATTCAATGTTTCTCATAATTATTATGCAAACAGCAGGTCAAGGTGACGGACAATTGATGTTTCCGAACTCTGTAATATGATTATTTTTCCGCGTACAAACGAACAGTTAAATAATTTATTTAATATAAACGTAGTACTGAAAATTACCTTACAGCTATTCGGGTATAAAAGGATATTCTGAAGCAATGGCTGCAATCTCCATTCATCGCTATTTAAGACCGTGGCCTATTTAGAACGTAATCGTAAGTAATTTGTGCCATAAACGGTGAGACTACATAATTTAATGAGCCTCCTCGTTGTATAGCGAATGCGAATTGCTGCTCCCTTATCAGAGCGTGCGGCGCTATCAAAGACATACTCAAATTATGCAAATAAATACCTTAACTACACAGCACCAAATGTCAATTTCAGTTGTTTTCATGATAGCCCAGATGTGGGAGCGACTCTACCCTTTAACCGGAGCGTTGTTTTTAACGAATTTCAACTTTATTTCGGTAATTGTTAAGTCGGTTTTACCTTAGCTGTGTTAAGGTGATTTTACATCTGTAGGTCACATATTGCTTGAGAGACCTTGCGAATATTACAATTTATTAAAAGCTTAGCCAATCTTAACCTTTTTTATTTCGAATCTCGACATGTCAAATATTCTATACACGTGCATAACCTACTCCACGCTATCTAAGATTTTTTTGCCTTTTAAAATATTTCCTCTGTTATGTCAGATTCAATTCCTCAATTCGATTGTAACTTTTGTTAAAAATTTAAAATTTCCGTACGTACTTCTTAGAGACCATATCAGGTGAATAATTCGTATCTAAACTTAGTGACTAAAATATTGTAAAATTTCTTAGAATATTACCAAGGCTAGTTGTTAGAAGTGGGTCGACGATGTGGGGCGATATTGAATCACAAAGTACACACATGTAGACTACACTTTTGAATTATGTGACTAAAGTTTTTTTTTTTTATGGAAACAAAACAAACGCTTGACCACGATGCCACCTGATGCCAAGTGATGTGGTCGATAGATTACATGGTAGTAAGTAAATTATGCTAAGTATATTAATCAGTATATTTTTACTTTAATACTGTTATAAAACATATTTCGTATACATTATGATTAAACAAGAACAACAAATATGTTAATATAACTTTAGGGTTTTAAATACTGTTTTGATTTATTTTATAGCTTTTTTTTACCATTTTTTGTTAATTACGTAATTTTCGACAGCTCATATTTGTTATAAATTATTAAAAAGTATTGTAACTATTCGTTTTTTTTTTACAAGAAACATTTTTAATACCGTAATTTCTAATGGCTGACGTTAAAAGTTGTTACAACCAAGTCGTATTTTAATTATCTATACTTGTGTCAATTTGTCTTGTCAATGTCAAACTAAAAATAATTTCACGATTTTGTAGGTTATGTAAAAAAGTTATTTTAGGGAAATCCATTGTTACGTTCTGATATGATTCCTAATCAATTTAAAAATGCTAGAAACCACTGATAACAGAACTGTACGAACTAACTGAAATATATGATAGAAGATAACAGGAAGTTGAAATTGTATATATTATGTATATTTTAATGTAAATTATAATTTCTGAATTTATGTACATTATACTAATATTATAATTGCGAAAGTTAAGATGGATGGATGAATATTAGCAGGAAATTTAGCACAGAATAAGTAGACCACAGTCTAAAAAAGCGCATAGACCACGTATTTTTTTTTAATCTACGCGAAGTCGCTTTTGACAGCTACATGTACATTTAAAATGTTTTTTTTTCATTATTTGAGCTCAGAATTACAATAATTTTGACAGACATTATTAAAGAAAATATGGTTAATTTCATTTTTAGTTCAATAAGCAAAACCTTATTTAAGTAAGTAAGAAGTAATAAATTTAATTTTATCTGGTACGTTCAACAACAAGACATGTGTACCGATGTGGGTAATTATTTTTGTGCCTTATAAGGTAGCTTATGCCATTTTCGGAACCTGTCTCTATTCTTCATTCTAACATACGATTTATTAACTTGCTCATGTTATTTATCTTTGCTACATTCGAGGTTAGCTTTTTCATAGATTTATAACCTATACCTATAGCTAATTCAGAGCACAAAGGTGAGACAGAAAAAGACCTCTTAGACACTCTTTGTTTGACAAAATGCAATTAGTGTTGTCATTTATAATATCAAGTAACATTTCGGAAACGGAGTCTCGATTAGATGTCAAACTTGTATAAAACAGCCAAACTATAGATTACAATAATTTGTCTATTTTTAATATTATTAATAAAACAAGCTATTTCTTTAATAAAACAAATAGGTACATAGAAGTAGAAGATAATTGTATGTTGATTGCCTTAGTTTTTTTTTATTTAATTAATATACTTTTTTCTTCTAGATATTGAAAGTCACAGATCGTCTGATAATTTAGTTAAACATTTGTCTTACCTTCTTTGGGAAGAAAATTTTGGGTTTTCCTGTATACGTGGTGTATGAAGCCATGTTATCGACTTTAGCAACAACCATAATTCGGTAAAGAACAATTTATCCGGTTCGAATATACACAAGTCGATACAGGCACTGTACAGACAGTATGTTCCCTTATTTATTCGAGAAATTTCGGCGATCACGTGTCGGCGTGTGTGCGAACTGACAGTAACGTTCAAGATTATAAGCCCTCAGCACACCGAGATCACAAGGAAACTTTAATTCTTTTTCATTCGATTTTCGTCGCAATAAACTTTTAATCCACGGACGCGTCGCGCCCACGTCATCGGACTTCCACGGTTATTGTCCTGCACACTGTTAATTCTATTACCTAACGTAATTCACGAAAACATAACAAGGCATTTAAATAATATTTATCACTCATACGGGTTCGTCGTCACATTTTAATCACGACGCGATTGTTTTTGAACGTCGACACACTAACCACTCGCGTGTTCGATTCAAACTGAATTTTCGTCCGGTTGAGCGGTTGCTTTTATCAAATCAGACAGTCTCCCCCCGCGGCGACCTCTCGCTCACTCTTTAGGAGTGACAGCTAAGTGAAAATGAGATGGTACGATGCACGTATTTAACTTCATAACGCCACCATATGTGTATGAAACGCGTTCCGCACATAGATGATAGTATTATGGAATCGTCTCGGTAGTAAAGCCAGTTGTAGAGCAGGTATCGGTGTCTCTTATAATGAACTTGTTAGAAAAATAAATACCTAATGTAGCAAATTTGAATATCTGTGGTAGGCAAGTAATACATCGTCATTAAAATCAATATTTCGTATCGCCCAAATCAATGTTTTCCTTTGTCTTCTTAACGTCTTTGTTTCATTTTGATCAGATGAAATAATAAAAAAAAAACACGAAATGTATAGGTATGAAGTATATGAAGGTTTTTAAAACGCTTTGCGAACGCCCACTTGTTTCCGTTAGCTCTTTATGCGGATTGAGGATACGCCGCGGAGGCTGCAAATTGCCCACCGTTGTACATCATTATGTGATGTACAAAACTCAATTCAAATCACAATAATTTAATTTATAACTTCGCATTTGTAATATCTAACAAAGGTACATGGTTACAAAGTGGCAACATTATAATTGGATTTTATTTTTTTTTATACCATAACAGTTTTATTATAAATTGACTTGTAAATTTTTATATAACTATTCCACTAAATTCAACAATATAGGAACCTGATGAAAACCAGTTCAGTTCCTCAAAGTGTTCAAAGGAAATCTCGTTAAGTTCAAATCTTTACAACGTAAAGTTGACAAGAAAACAATTCATTCTCAATCACTTAATAATTAAATTCAGCTTCAATTTTTACGCAAATGTTATTGCTATTGAAAAATCAAAATGCAATTTGACGACATTTTAAAACCTTTGTAAATTGTTTAAGCAATGTTACAAATTATACAATTTTATTCGTTCCACATACTTCGTAGGCCGTAAAGATAATAAAGCTAAGGGAACCCTGCCTTATTTGGTCGAAGGTATAATAATAAACATTACTGTCTTTGTGTGCATTAGTTTCGTTTTGACACGCAATTCCTTTGTCCTCAGACGCAGGCAGACGACTTCGAAAAAGGCTAAGTCAAGTTTACACCAGTCCATTCACAAGTAGCGTTAAAATTAATATGCAATGATTATATGAGTACATAAAAGCAATATTTTAAATTAAGATCCGCAACATTTAAAAGTTAAAAAATAGAAGATTTAAGCAAGAATTGCGCCGCACATAAGGTTCAATGTCTTGTCTATTTTTGTAGTTTATTAACAATATAATGTGCAATAAGTATTGACCATCGGTTCAACTCTGGTCAATGCATCAATCGTTTAGGAGAAGATTTGTTGAAAACGTAACAATGCTGTGAGAAGGAGAAGAATTAAACTAACTTTAACACTTAGTCAACAAAAAGGTCAAGAACGAATTAGGATACTGGCCATTAAGCGGTCAAGATTGCGATGATTAAAAAGAATATATTTATATTATGATTAAGACCATCTAAGAGACAGAGGTGGAAATAGAAAGTTGTGACACATCCGTGGCGGCGCCGCGGCGCATCTCAGGCGACGACGGAGCGTCAGCGCCGGCGCCGGCGCCGGCCTCTAGGGGACATCATCGTATTTTAAGGCCAAACTTTGACTCAACCCTCCCATTTATATTGTCTATGTTTCTTAATCACTAACACAGCAATAACATTGAAATATAACGAAATAGAATGAACATAATCCGCATACGTAATCTTGTATTTTCAATGTAGTTAAACCTACACAGAAGAAAATACTTTAATCCATACATAGACCCATACATTTGGTGTTTAATAAAGATAAGACTTAAAGTTTTTACCGTTTTATATTTACGCTATACGGCCAGAGTAAATAGGCCATTTATTAATAATGAAGAAAGTAATATCAACGAAGTTACATTCAGCCTCAAGACGCGTGTAACTTTAGGATACATACAAAACAACACTCCTTTTAAAAACGTACAGTTACTCTCTGTAACTAAATATACAGATAATTTCTGCATCGTAATAACATTAATTCTCTGATCTGATCAGAGCTGCAAGTCCAGGACTGAGTTGTGATGGCCTGGAATCGAATTAGGTGGATACTTTATTGTCGAAGGCCAAGACCCACATCGATATTCAGCGATAGCTACCCACTACAATCAGTTTGTAAGACAATTGATTCATCAGTGACATATTTAACATACATAGATGGAGGATTGTGTATTAAGTTTAAGTTAGTAAAATTATAAATACCTCAGTACTATATCTGACACTGTATGTCTGTCCATTGATACAGCATGTTACAGTTTTCCTCTGCATCAATTTCATGTTTCTGTTTCTGTTAACTTAGTGAACTATCGTACACGTGCACGAATAATATAAACGACAATATCGTTTGATAGTTGATTTTGTTCTGTCGCCAAGTAAGAAAATAATCCATGTTAGCATTACATTAGAGTCAGCGGAAACCTTTGCGGCGACCGACATTTCGTTTCGTACGTAAGCAGTATTCTTTTATGTTTAGCAACAAATTATATCTTAATTAAATAATTTTATATAATGTACAGGTTGTATATGTACTAAGAAATTGATTGTATTTGTTAATTTTTTTATGAAAAGATAGATCTCTTTAATATTTTTTTTTAATTGAATTATTAGTAGATTTTTGTTAATTTACTAATATTTCTTCTACCACTCCATCTAAGCTGTTGTGCTAGGCTATGGTTTACAACAAAAGTCGAATGTCGGGATTCGAACTGTCGACCACATGATCGGAAGTCCGAACTCTGAACCATTAGGATATTGTCGTATTGATTGACAAACATTTTCTTTCATGACACAATACGTCTCGAAACCTAATATATTTAAATCTCTTGTTAGCAACAACTATAAACAAATGAACGTTCTGTTATTTCGCAACTTGAACTTCCAACGATGTTAAGTTCAATACAATAAAAAAAAATATCTGTGTATTATAACCATAGTGTTCATTTGGAGCGGGGTCAATGACCCACAGCATCAAGTGCGACTTTTATAAACTTTCCGACGCCAATCGCGAAATGCAATCACGGCACTTTTTACATTGCAAGTAAAACGCACGTAGTCCAATATAACGTAAATAAACAGTAGTAATTTGTTAATGTAACTTTAACTAGTATAGTGTATTTAAAATGACTTGACGTCTCAGAACGCTGCACGAGTTAATACAGTACAGTTTCAAGTATAGCGGAGCGTAAAGGGACGCGGTATGATGGCACTGCGTCCGCGCAATTCAAGATTAGATGCCAAGATATTTGAAAAATACTATATTAGGCTCACGTGTTTAAACTAAAAACTACGCACATTTTAATGTCACTTAACTGAAGAACAATACAGCAATCTAAAATTTATGTTTATAAATCAGTCACGTTCGTTATTCAATAACAAGTTTTATACTTAACACTAATTCCAAAGAAACTGCGACGAATTGTAATCGAATGCAAATTGTGTAGTCAACAGAAAAGAGACGTGAATGCGTGGGAAGCAAGTTATAACGATCAAACGTGAGAGGAAAATTTAATTATATTAGTTATAGTAAGAAATAAGGAACAAACGAGAAAAATGTTTAAGACGCACTCCTTTTTCATTTAACATTTGGGACCGACTTCGAGATATAAGATGTCGGTTGTAATGGAAAACTCACAAGTCTAAAACGATATAAAGTGTCATGTAGAGCAAGACAACAAATGATTAAATAAAATGTATATATATTTTTTATTTATTCGGCACCGTCCTTTCCATGTCATACTCGCAAATGTTTTAAAATAAATTCAGTTTTAAGTTTGAGGTAAACATTGTTGAGAAATTGATTTTTTACATAGACGATTTTGTTTATATTATCATTATAAAATCGGTGCATGCCTGCAGATAGTGTAATATATAATAATATTTTATCAGAAGCAATTAAAAGAACCGTCACCGATAATAAATTCGCGATAAAATCATTTCCATTAAACAAATAATCAATGTTAAAGAACGCAAAATGTATTAAATGTACAATAATTTAGACAGAAAAATATTAAAAGAGAACTTATAAAATCATGTTAAATTTTGATCTCCAAAGAAAAAATGTATTTCTTTAGACTAATTACTGACGTAAAATTATTATTTTTCGGCGTCAGCAAAACACATTATTATTTCTCTATTTTTAAACTATTATTTAAGACGATGTCACGTTCCGATCACAGCAGTACCTATGTTATATAAAGTTTCCTAATAATAAATAGGTACAAGCTACAGTCCTAATTTATCAGTAAAGAACGTGCCAACGATGTAAACAAAGGTGTTAATATCGCTTAGACTAGTTGACATCTAGACGAACATAGTACCATTATTCTATACACCATTACTTACATCCGAGTCTCTCAATGAGGACGTACAGTGAGCATCAGCTCATCATCATCATCATCAGATGATCAGTGGTCAATGGTGAAACACCATCATCAAATCATTGAACTTGACAACTCCCGGCTTTAGAATGACAGATAAAATATTAATCAATACATTATCTTTGCCAAAATTAAGTAAGTAAAGATAATTAAATATTATTTTAGATGTGGAGCGGATATTACGAGAAGGTTCTTTGATACATTTTAAGCAGAATCTTGCTTAATTGTCAAAAATGTCAAACGCAGCCGAAATAATACGAATGTGTTGTATGTAAGCGCTTTGGTTCGTAATGTCTCTGCCGCTAATCAATCATTTAATTTGATAATCATAAAATTAAGTTCACGACCTGTTGCGTTCATAACCTTTATATTATACGCCTTAATCCACACTTCAGTTGTCAAGATGTTTATCTATTAAATGATCAGGTTAACCGGACAGTACTCCGCGAGGACCGGGCCCTCTGCTTCATAATGTTTACGTTTTTATAAGGCAAACAACAATCACTTGCAAATGAAAACCTTGCGTTCATATTGCAACACTTGTTTTTTTTTTTTTGATAATTTATCTCTTCAAATATATTTTTAAATACTTATATTAGTGAAACTATGACAGCACCGTGAACTCTATTAACCTCTGATTGATTTTATATGTTACCGTACGAAACATATTTCAACATTAAAACTATAAATTATGCGTGTATAATTCAAATCAGACACTAATCAAATTCGTAACGCATATATGTCAATCATATTGACTCAGATTGTTATTTGATTTACAAAGGGCTTGATCCTTCCTTATGGTGGACCGACGACTTAGTGCAGACGCCGCGAAGACGTTGGACGCAGAAGTCGGAGGACCGCACACTGCAGAAGGTATTGGGAAGTCTAGCAGTGGGTAGACAAAGGCTGATGATGATTTGATGTGTGGAAAAGAAAAAAAAATACTTTAAAATGTCAATAATTAAATATGAAAACCCTATACATTTAAAGCTTTTATCGTAATATTATAAAAGGCAGTACGTTTACGTAATTTTTCATTTTATCTTGCACCTGTCTCAGTTGTTAATGACATAACGTTATCTAAAGTTTACATACACAGTGGAGTTTTTAAAAACATTTGATTGAATGCAAAGTAGGTTTAAATACAGAACTAATGTAGCACAGGTGCGTTTGATAAAAAAAAAACGCTTGCAATAAATGTCAATCAGCAATATATTTTTGTCCTGTAGACATATTTTAGTCTTCGATGTAAAAGATGCCAAACTAAGATAGATATTAATTAGAAAAGAAAGTAAAAAGGATTCTTTTTTTTCTCAAAAAACATAAAACCTTTTCAATGGGATAAATTAAAAGATAAAATATATTTGCCTTCCAAAGCTCGCTTTAGGTGGTTAATACAATTTCTACGCACTTTGTTATTTCGATATTCTTTCACTATTATAATAATACATGTAATTACTATTTGAATTTCGCAAACTTAAATAAAATTAATTGTAAAATTTAATCAAACACTTAATATTGAATGTAAAGTCTGATGGTAGTTAATCTATGTTCCATTAGGCAGGCGCGCAATTTTCATAACAGAGCTCCACGAACAGTTAACAGAAATAACTAATCAAAACATAGCACAATCATAACACACCTGAACCAGTGCTATTATTGGATTCAAAGGCGAAGAAGCAAAACACTCTTTGGTTGCTAGGAATATTCAGACCGCATACATTTTATCAAGTAGACAATGTCGCAAACAGTGACCAATATCCAATTTTTAACGGTTTGTAAAAGGTAAAAATATTTAATTTTATTATAATAAATCTATTTTAATTGTTTATTAATTATTCAATCTGATGCAGGAAGTCGTTCTGGAGATACATGCTAACGTCCATCCATCTAATTTCTACATTCGAAATTTAAATATTACCGCCGCTTCTGCGAGGATGAAAAAAATACATTAGTGGCCAGTGTTCCACACTATGTTTTACAACTATACCAAATTTAAAATATCGATTAATCTATTTTGGAGATATGTCATAACAAACATCCATCCATGCAAACTTTGGCATTAATAATATTAGTATGTTAGTGACATTTGGATACGAATACTAGAAAAGCGGGTAACGTTTGTTTCGCCTGCGTTTCCCAATAAAAAGACATCAGTGTCAATTTCA
>JAODUI010000027.1:6126981-6137356 GCA_027563995.1 Papilio gigon
CATTATCCAGGCAATAACATTTTTTTTAACAATTTACTTAAAATGTAATAATTGTCATGTAGTTGCTTTTTAATGTATCCCGCGCTATCTCGACGTAAACGCTCTCTGTGTTAATATAACAGTGTGAGTCATGTCTAATTTGTATTTAATAGATATTAGTTATATACACTTCTTTTTTAAATTAAATATTAAATATAGGAACAAAGTACACCGTGACCTTACACTGTTAAGGTTTGTATTGAATATTGTGACCTGTATTTAAATGTACTGAATGTAAATATGTTTTTTTTTAACAATTCATACAGAAAACCACGGTAATGTTAGAACGAAATATATTTACATATTTCGACAACATCATCACTCGGCATCGGGTGGGATCGTGGTCAAGCGTTAGTTTAGAATTCATAAAAAAAAACGAAACTAGCGTACACTGGAGACGTAAAGTGAGTTGATAATTTTTCCGTTTCGTTTTCCTTCCATTAGCTATTAGTTCTTAACCTTAGTCGGTCTTATAAAATAATGCTGGTGATATAATGTGTTATTTAGTTTTATGTCTGATTAATATTTTTAATAGGTATTGTAGAAAATTACTTTTGTTATTTATTAAAAATTATAAATCATCTATTTTATGACAACACGTAAACGCGTGTTAGTCAATATTTCCTGGTTTATTTAAAGATTTTTGTAGGTGCGTGATTTCAGAAGTTTGACCTAGAATGTTTCATTGGAATGTTTTATGATTATTTTAGATCGGGATCCGATTAGGCCGCTCTCCAGATGATTCATCTTTATTGAATATCGTTCGTTATTAATTATAACTCATAATGTATATACTCATAATAAATATAAATATAACTTAAATCTTAAATAACAAAATATTTTTAAGTGATTAATCGTGCCTATTTGCTTAAAAAATTAGAAACATTAATACAATTGGAAACTACTCTGACATTATCAGCGACAGTTCTCCGGTAGTTCTACGTGACATGTTCAGGAAAAATCAAAAAGAAAAAATGTTATCGATTAGAAGTACATTTTGATTAGCATAGTCATTTCGGATTTTGCTCGAATAAAGTCGGATTTGCGGACAAATAGACACAGAAAAAATTAAAATAATTAGATTTTCATCAAGATATAGACAAGTGTTAATCCAATATACGTGAGTTCAGCAATATAATTGAATATTTTTATCTTATCGTAGAATTCCACTGCTGTATAGAAATACCACTGTTACGATAATCGAATTCTACGAGAGGAACGACTAGAGCAAAGTTCATGTTGAATGTTTTAAACTGGTATGACGTCACTGTCTCTAAAAAAAAACACTCGAAGAAGTTCTTAAGTGTTGGGCGCGGCAAGCAGTCGGGCGCCTTCACGTAACTCGCACGTGAGTACTAGATTTATTGTGACGTCAAACGCCATTGACCCCGCCTGTTATGCCTCACTATTGTCTAGTATATTTGATAACTAAAGTCTAGTGACGTTACCTAGATGATTATAACGTACATGTAACTGTAGAATTCTACCGCGATGTTCAATGTTATTGTCTCTTTTTTCCTCAATGACTTTGAGTGAGATGGCTATATATCAAACAGTAACATAATTTTACAAGTCATTTTTTTAATAAGAAGCGGTCAAACGAGCTAAATTACGATGATGCGGTGCAAATAAAAAGTTTATATGATCGCGAAATCCAAAGTAAAAAAAAAGTATAAAAGCGAAGTTTTACCTTAATTTTGTATTCTCTATTTGCTCTCTGTTGCCTCAAGAAATATAAAAAATTAACTATCCGTAATGTCGTAAGATTTATTTATAAACCTAAGGTTGACGATCTTTTAACATGATGTCAGATTTCAAATGAACATATTATTCATACTGTTATTTAAAAATCTACCAGAAAAATAACATCCAATTTAAAGAACTCAATATACCAGTCTGTAAAAATTAGAATAAAAAAACATACGAGCAATATTTTTCCATCCATTCCGTGGAATACATAACTAAATAGCTTGAACTATACGTCCGACTGTTAAATTAACGGGCTATAGCATGTTATTTCAAATGAATTCTTTCTCAAAGTTCACTCGGTTTGACCTCTTACACTGTTATCTTCAGAGTACATCGAGTCTGATTAAGTTCCAATGTTATTTCGATTCCCTTCAACAATACCAGCTTTCGAGCGCAACATTGTTTCTCGGATCATTCGACATAAAAGCATGTTGAAATTTTGTTTTTAGAAAGCTGGAATACAAAATATTACAAAAAAATCCCTTTCTACGACCCTTCAAAGGTGGAAGTGAATGAGACATTACAAAAAAAAATCAAACATAATACAACGAATCAGGAAAGAACATCTTACTAGTAATATAAATGTGAAAGGTTAAATGGATGGATGAATGTTTATTAGTAGTTTAACCCAAAACGGCTACATAGATTTGGTTCAAATTTGGCAAAGGAGATTACTAAATTACTAATAAAACGGCTTAACACGTGAGTTAGTAATATATTAGTAGTTATTATTAGTTCAGTCTTACGAACGTTTCAATAAAATAGAGTATAGGCTTCTTATGAAGTTTTTTTTTAAATTTTACTCTGACGAAGTCGAGGGCAAAAGCTAGTATCATGTACCAGAATAAAGCATTATCTTCCTTTCAGTCATGCTAAATATAACGGAATTAGCGAAAGAAGGCGCAGAAAATTGATTTAAGCGGAACAGTGGAAGGTTAATTTACCATCGTATTGTTTACTGGAATTTTAAACAATTGTTTAATATAGAACATTGTAATGATTACTGTTTACCTCTTACACACAATAGCTGCAGCGGCCATGGATACTGAACGCTAAACGTTAGAACAAACTTGACGGGTGACGGCGTCTAAAAACGAGTTTCAACATTGTTAATCTCAAGACTATGAAGATCAAACGAATCTAAATAAATTCTATGGAATTCATTCTTTTGTTTTAGAAATAAAGGAAAAAAAATAAACACTTAAAACTCTATTAATAATGTTTACCATTGAACAGTTAATTGTGTACACAGGTACCATTCATTTTGGAAACAACTACGGAATTAAACAAATGAATACAGAATTCAGAAAATAGCAGTATAATAACAGAAATAAATTATACTACATTCTAAAGACTGTACAAGCTTCATTTTTTCTTTTTTTTTTTCTTTATCGTCCTTTTACTGCCAGTATCGCTCAACCGATGTATCAATCATTAGACATTCCACACTTCTATATTAACTTTTATAGTTACCAAATGTGAAATTTCTATCAACGGTGACAATTTTTTAAAAAATATTGATATATAAAGAGGTAACCATTAACTACTGAATGTAAGTATGTTCATTTTACATTCACTTAAACAGGTACTTAAAATATACAATGATAAGAAACATTTTAAAGTGTCTACTCTATGTAGAAGTGTGATGGAATGCATAATAGTTATCAAGAGACTTCCATTAATTTATATGATAACGGGCACTTCTAACCAAACACATATAAACACGTACTCCATGAATCCCTCGTTTGAATGGCCCGGAACAATCATATATTTAATTGTAACAAGGAGTCAGATGATTTTAAATGAGCCCGCTTTAATATGTACTGCCAATAAATGAAGCAATAAATTACACCATTTACGTTTGTCCTTCAATTAAGATTTCGACCGAGATTTCGTATGCGTGATGTTAAAAAAAAACTTAGACAGTAGCCTATGCGTAATACAAGACAATAATTTATCTTTCTGTAGAATTTCATTGAGATCCGTTGAGTCGTTTTGGACAATGCCAACAAACATACGTCCAATTATCGTAATTATGTTAGTAACATTTTTGACATCTTTGACTGCCCACAGCTAGACATAGACCTTCTCCAATGCTTTCCACAATATGCAGTCCTGCGTCTTCCGCATCTAGCAACTTCCCACCTTCCATCGTCATCTCTTAAATAATCGACATTACTTAAATTATAGTTTGAAAGTAATTGAATACCTTTATCTGTGCCAAATAATTGACGTCGAGATTTGACATTGTGTTGCAATAATATAAATATAGATAATAGATTGTTGGGGATAAAGCGATCATGAAAATTGAAATGGCTCACTCAATTGAACAAATATGTTAGTTTGAAGGAAAATAATTTATTATTAATTATATTACAATTTACGCAATGTTTTGTTATTATTTTTAAGTAAATGTCCATACTTTTTTTTAAATATAAACAAAAAATAAGAGGAAAAGTGATTAAAGAATGTTTGTTCAATAATGCATTAGAAAACTTGTAGGACAGTCAAATTCGTGTTACATTGAAACCGTAAGACCTCGTTACAAATTCCTTGACGATTCGTGCCAATGCCAATTTTCCTAAATTATGCGGGAAATCTCTTAAACATTTAATCTACTATGTCTGTTTATTTATCTTAAATGCTTCTTTTGTTAACCGTTGGAATTATTTGTGGTCATTATTCACTAAGCAACCCCACAGTCTTATTGCGCGTTCATGGTGATTTACTGACCTATACTTTGTGGATATAAAATTTTTGAATCAATAAAGATTTTTGTGTAGCATTGACCTTAATTATAATTTCTGTAAACCGTGAAACCAAAATTACATTTACTTAATTGGGGAAACTTTTTACATTTCTGCCTTTTCCATATTAAGTGTTTATTGTTACTCAATATTTACTGCTAAGTAAGAATATTGCGTTGAATCCACTTTATAATGTCTCTTTTGATAAGATCTCTTGATGATTGTCTTCAAAAATGTGTTCGAAATCTGAGATGCCAATCAAGACCAGGGCAATTTTGAGATGTTGTAGTTATGTTAATATGACACAATTTAATATAAAATTAATAAATTGATAATAAATTTTAAGATTATTGCAAGTAACGTAACAATATATCCCGGCCAGCAATAAAACGTCGAGGTAAGCAAGAACAGTTGAACGTTATTTCGGGAAATTGGCTGGATGTGGTCCAAAAGCTGCGTGACACGTTCCCGTGTTTGCGATCACGCCGGTCACTTCGCTCTGAGTCAATGACACGTGAGTAACACGCTACTCTTCAATATGAGTTTACATAGTGGTATCCAAGTGGAGGCGATTCCGTGAAATAACTATTTTTAATCAATCCCACTATCCCCCATTCTAATTTTGATACTACGTGAGAATTGCAAGAATTATATATGAATGTTTCAGTGTATTTTACTCGGAACATGTATGAGTATAAGAGAATGAGGTAGGGAAGGAGCTGCCAGTTTTATCCGGTTGTCAGAAAATACTGGTCTTGTCAACTCTCGGAATAGGGTTGAGACAGTTATGAAAAAAAGGATAAATGCGATACTTTTTTCTTTCGAAAAAACACTTCGGTTCTTAGCACTAAAAAAAGTACGTGGGTTCAATTGGGAATTAGTATTACAAACTTGTGAAAACGTCCTACAAAGATTCCTACGGAAAGTCAGAGATGGTTAATTGAGTACTACACAGATGTTTCGTGAAACTAAGAATATCAACTTTAAAAGCTACGTGGGGAAATTTACAAAGCTAGACTCAGGCATAGGCCTAGCTATGTCTGAGACTCTATGTAGAGAGATGTAGAGTCTCAGACGACGACTGTTTTGCGGTCTTTAAGATATAGCAATGGATGCGATATAGAAAACGGTGATAGAAATATGAATGGTTAACATTATGATTTACTCGTCACTAACAAGATCATCAATGAAATATGATCTCTAAATGTCACCAGATATGTGGTTTTTGAACTTGATGATAAGTAGTCCTATAGTTCATTTTTATTGTCAGACAAGAATGTTAACATTGTCAGTGTATTTTCGTAAATTAAATTGGGTGTACAAAGTTGGTGCAACCCTTGTCAGACTAAATATCAATGAAAAAAAGTACCGACCTTACTTGTTTCTTTAATGTCGCGTCTTATAACAGCCATAACATGTACGTATTCTATTTAATCGTATAAACAATTGTCATTATATTTATTTAAACATTTTTTTTAAGAAGTAAGATATATTATTTGTTGTTATTGATGTTTTGTTATCATCATCAGCTCACTATACGTCTCCACCGAGCGGCTCAGAGCCTACCCTAGTAATGGGGGTGACTAGGCCATAGTCAAGTAGTTCAATTTCTTCGCCGATATTTGTAGGTTGCATCATGATGTTTTCCTTCATCGTAAGAGCGTCGTATAATGTACATATGCAATTCGAAAATGGATAAACACATTGGTACATGGCGAGGATCGAACTTGGACAATGTCGAGTACGGTCCGTTCCGGTCAAGCGCTTAAATACTGCGACACCGACGATATAATAAATAGATGTTTCATCATCATCATCAACAGCCCTTGTCTGCCCACTGTTGGGCATAGGTCTTACCTAACCATAGATGTTTACCATCTCTTAAATGTATGACCCGAAAATCAATTCTATTGTCTTTATAATATTTCGATCTTTTTGTTGAGCACTATTAAATTGTTCACCACATTCACTAAGGCGATACTGTAGGTGCTATTCACATGCATATGAGCATGGCGTGTTAATAAAGGTCCACTTAACTCTTTTTTACCAATACTGGCACTTACAACTGCACCAGTTTAATATTAAAAACTCACGCTACCCCACGACCTTTAAAACTGCATAGTTATGTAATGATAATATGGTAAATAATATTAATTTCTCATGCCATACACTCTATGATCTACAATAGGAAAAACAGGCTTAAATTATTATAATAACATGAGGGCAATTGATACAGAAGAAATGTGACATATAAAACATCTATAAAATGTATGTCGATTACACATAGCACCTTATTTTAATAAAAAGTATATAACCTCTTTGGTAACACAAAAAAGGTCTCGTGTCAAGAAGGTCGAACTGGCCACGTTTTTGCGATGTCGTGGAAAAAGTATCGGCCACCATCGAAACACCCGTTCCCATTATAAATGTGATTTTAAAAATAGGCAAAATAATCTCAATGAAATGGAATTTATGTGATTCATGATGAATTGCGGTGTAGTGCTTAACCACAATATTCCTTTTCGTTATTTTTTTTACAAACATTTATTAAAGCATACTGTTATTACTAATTATACAATAGAATATAAAAATAATATTAACGGACTAGTTAAACAAAACGTTCATGCCACCATAGTATCCTTGACAGTAAATCATTGCTCATTAGATCATCACGGATGCCTTGTGTAATAACATGAAGTTTGTTATGTGCTTACTTGTAGAGCCAACGTGGTAATGAAACGATATTTGAATATAATACGTTTACTGAATTCTTTGCTAAAAACTTGTCACGATAACTAACTTTAGGTACGTTGACTCGAAATGCCAACAATAAAGGTACATTTTAATAGAAAATGCTAAACAGTTTTATATGCGCATAATAATAACGTTACGTCGTCGTCTTTGAGCGCGTATTAGCTTTATCTGTGCGACTGTGATGTGTAAACAAACCATCTGTTTTATTGACGTTGTATGAAACTCTTCAAACGATGGCAAGGCGGTGCTCGAGAGCAAAACGTTTTGATGCAAAGCAGAGCGGCCCAGCGCGGCAGCTCATTCGTTCCGCAACGATAAGGGGATTATTAGGTCGCACCGCAAAGCGGTCGCATTTTTGTTCCTGTTTTGGTTTAGAGGAAAATGCCGAGACTAAAATAAACCCGTGTTGCTTTACCTGCCCAAAGAAGCGTTCTCTCGCAGCTGCCATCGTCTCGCTGCGAGGTCCATCGTGCTCGTCCGTGGTGCCCGCGGCCTGGGTCTCCGCCTCCTGGGTGGCAGGCGCCGGAGGGGACGCTTGGGCCAGCGCCGCGACCGGCGCGGGCCGGTCGGAGGCCTCCTCCGCCACGATTACCACTTTATGCACTCCTCCGTCCCCCTTATCACCACTCAAACCGTTAGTCTTTTCACTAGAAATCTTTGGCGGCTTCTTCTCGTTCCCGCCCTTGCTCTTCGGCTTCTTGGGCTGTTTGTTTTCGTCGAAGCGATCGCTGGCGCAGCATTGCACATTACCCATGTCGAGGCGCGAGCATGTCGCGGTCGCTCGGTCGGTCGTCGGTCGTTCGAGGCGCGTCGGCGTCGGCGCCGGCTCGCGGAATGAGCTCGCGCAGCGGTGCCCCGGCGTCGCGGCACCCACCCGGCACGATATTTTCGACGTGAACTTCCGAATCGCGCTGACCGCCGATTACGCGGATGCCGTCCGCGAAGGATCTCACCCGAAAGCCGGGCCGCGCGCCGTCCGCGCTGGCGTCATCGCGGCTGCCCCCGCTCCCCGCGACTCCGGCCCCGCGCGCATCAAGGTCAGGGCGCGCTCATTGTTCCCGCCGCTGGCCACTGACGCCGGTGGCCCGCGTACTGCTGCCTTCTGCTCAGCTTCGAGCGGCTGCAGTCGTAGCCAACGCAGCAGTGGTTGTCCCCGTGTCACGACGCCTATCGATCTCGCAATGTTTGCGTCTCGTTGCCAGGGAAACGTGCTTGTTACAGGTGGCAAGCGGATATTTACAATACAAAACTATTGCTAAAGCGTGAAGTAGGCGTAACGTGAACATAAAGCGCGGGAACTGTTAGTTGGCACGACGTGGCAGCTCCGACTCTGAGTGTTATCGTGCTCCGCGCCGTGCCGGCCGCACTCGGAGGCTGATAGCGCTGCACGCCGCCTCGCGCGACACATTGAATACAAAACAAATACAAACCAATACCATTGAATTGTTTATTTCTGTAACAGCGCGTAAATTACACGGTAAACATTAAATGCTTCATAATTAACACTTTTTATTAGAACGTAAAATAAAATTATTAAAACCCTTTTGTCTTTAAATTATCTTTTACACACAGACACTACACGTGTTTTTAATTAAACGAACAAGCTAAGCATAGTAATTACGTGTGAAATATACTTCTTTATCTTTTATTCTGAATGTCATCTGAATTATACAGAACGAATTCTGCGAGTGACACATAGTAGAAGATACTATACGCGCGTAAATTTGCGTCAGTAAAGATGACTCAATCCCATCACTGCGATAACGTATAAATAATAAATAGATATAGTATCTACTTATTTACTTACGTAAACAAGATATTATGTATTTAAATAATCTGTTAAATTATATTCTGTTATATTAATTGTTGAAATTAAACAAATAGAATTAAATATTTATTAAATACATTGAAACAATTACAAGTGTACTCACGTTCCAAGGGTAGCGTCTACTCCGCAATGCCTTTGTTAACAATAATTATTATGCTATATCTAGACTTACAAATACATAAGTATGTTTTTTAGAAGTTGGTCAAGAACGGATAGGATGTCAAATTTTTGTCTTCAGTAACTATGACCGTAAGTTTGCTCAACTGAAGTACGTATACAAAACTTTTCTTCAGACATTGATTGATACAGAATGTTCCTTCCTTATAATTTGCTTGTAAATTGTGACTGTTGTAATGATTTTAGGTGTCAACATGTTCTTAGTTTAATATCGAGTAATGCTGTACGCAGTGTTATTTGTTTTTCATATGTTACTGTGTTTGTATAAAGAGCCACTTGGCAGTGCTCTCGTGGCCACACTTTACGGAACAGATAGACAACGCTAGTGTTAAAAATAAACGCAAAACAAACCACGCATAGTTCCCGAATGACGCGATACCGCGGAATTATTACGTGTATCAATTTTATATGTTAACACCTTACTTCATAAATAATAAAGTGTTTATTAATCTAGAACCGCGTGTTTCAAAATTATTAACTCTATTAAATTTAAAACAATACAAAATAGATAGAAGGATTTACATCGATATCTAAAAAGTTTTAAATTACAATGATTTAAGAAAGCATTGTAAACAGTTTCGTTAAGTAAGTTGCAATAAAAAAATCAAAAACTTTTAATCGAAGGTTTAGTGAAAACTTTTCGTATTGAGACGTTTAATAAAACAAATAGTGTATAGCAGATGTGTCGGTGTTTTATTCTGATGGTGTTGCATGGCGGAGTATTGCGGTCACGAGATGTCGTAACGGATGAGCCGCGCGCGACGGTGTAACTGGGGCACGTCGAGCGCTGAGCTTTTAATGCTTTCCTCGCCGCCTCTCACACCGTAACGTAATAATAACCTTTTGACAGTGGGCACGGCTTCATAATTAGAGGCTTCGGAACGTATTTGATGGATAGGAGTGCATACATTTACATATTTTACGCTTTAACATAAAGTTTAACTGGTTACGAAAGCTTCGGTGTTCTTGTATAAACATCGCCTACTTATATAACTCCATTTTAGACATTTAAACTATTAAAACTTTCGTGAGACATTTCACTATATAACTTATAAAACGGCTTAACTCACGTGCAACTCGG
>JAODUI010000027.1:6142590-6156267 GCA_027563995.1 Papilio gigon
GAGCCCCCGATGGGCTCGAAACTAGTCGGTACTGACACCGAGTTGCACGTGAGTTAAGCCGTTTTATAAGTTATATCCATTTTAGACAGTTTATGAAAATCATAAAATGTTTTTTTTTTCTGTTAAAATTTACGATATCTCTGGTGGAACGAAGCCCTTGGTAATTTTAATTCATCATGCGTGGTTTGGTGACATTTTTTTTATGTCGGCTACACACCTTCAACCACGTAAGTTGACACACATAAGTTTTAACTGTACAGTCCCATTGTTCAGTTCAAACTGAAGTTGTGTAGAGGGCGTTTGATATTAGCGTTGTATTTTTATTTTAAGGCAGCATATTGTTTCGGTGTGTAGGTAGGTCTTTCTATAGTGATCTTCGAATTAGGACATTAAGCCGCCGTCGCCGTTGATTTTACGCACAATGTTTATTTACGTTAGAAACCTTTAAAGCAGAAACACATTTTAGTATCAACTTTATTTGATTACACGCTACGTTTATTATATAAAGAATTTTCATATGCATCCATTTCATACAACATTCAGAAGAAATTAGCATAAAATTTTAATGTTAATGCATTTGTTAAAGAAGAAAGACTTTCTTAAAATAGAGATATAAAGACTTTAGTATGATTTGGAACACTTATCTTTATTTTTTTATCATAATAAAATCAAATCGGTAATTTAATTTCATATCACGATTATTTTTTTTTAATTCTATAGTAACTGGTTAAAAGGAATATTTGTTTGAATTATAAATTTAAAAAATATATAGAAGTAATTTTACTATTCAAAATTGAATTAAGTTTTATTGTTTGTGCATCTATATCAAGTGACAGATAATATCATAATGCAATCCCGACATCTTCATGACCCCTGTGTAATTGTAATTGATTACATTCTTGATCGTTAAGATTTGCCGCTAGATGTCGCGGTGGGCGGCCGACCTAGCTGACTATCTGCACAACGTCTTCCTACATCCGAGGGAACGCAGTCAACAGTAACTGAAGAGACAGAGACGTGTTGTAATTAAAGAGAAGATGTAGCTTTTACTCAGCTTTGGAAACGCTTAGACTAATCTTGTACTGTACCAAGAAGGTTTAACTGACGTACGTTACTAGTTGCTTCAATGCAAATAAATTTAGAAAGCCCTTTCAATGAACATGCAGTGGGATGAACCCTCCTACACGACGTCTTGTCAAAGACTATTTGGTTATCGTGATAAAGAACTGAAATAACGCCTAATATTGTTTAATAGGATAAGGAACCGGCCGTCTGGAAAATGTCGGTTCGGATTTGATCAAGTTTAATTTTTGTGTCGTCGAAATTGTTACAAACTACCGTTACGTGGGACGCTGTGTATCTTGTGACTAGACTAACTATTGTACTCAATTATAGATGACAAGAATTATATTTACGATTGGTGATTACGACAATTTTATCATATATAGTAAGACTTTAATTACAAACACAATACCAATGTTCGAAGCGTCAATAGCCTATTGCTTAAGGGTACGAACTACTATCTAGCGGTCGTGGATTCGAATCCCGCCATTCGACTATTGTCTTGGACCATATTCTAACATAAGCTTTTTCTACCAGATATGGTCACAAGAAATATTAGTAAATTAACAGAAAACTGATAATTAAAAAAAAATCTAATTTAATTAAAGAAAATGAAAGATACCAATCTTCAACAGAAGGACAATAAGATCTACTTTTAAAATGAATCTTGAAACTGAAATCAGCGTAGATTAATCATCGAACTAAACGAAAATATTTTGAATAGGGGAAGTATTTAGTTAGTTATGTTGTAGATAAACATAGATAAACAAACATTACCTCCTCATTGTCACTCTCCTCTGCAGTGGCGATCGCGATTTCTGCATCCAAATGTTGCTCACCGCTGTCCAACTGCTTTTCTAATTCTATAGCTTCAACTTCAATAGATGGTGACCTTCTTAGTTCTTCTATAGCCAACGAATGCTCTGCTTCAGAACGGATAGCACGAGGACTGGGCATTTTCAACACCAAAGGTCGAAAGTTTAGAAGATTTGTTGCTGGACAGATGAAAACGCGAAATTAAAAATAAAACCGAAAAGCATGGTCTCGGCGTGTAAAGGAATGCTTCTTAATTAGAAACTAGTAAAGATTAATAAAAATATACGAGAACGAAAGAAATACCATTTGTGCTTCTATCGTGAACCGATTAAGTTAAAATATTGGACGGAAAAGTGTATAATATTGACTAATTACAATAGACTATAAGTTTATAATTTAATTTGAAGTCTTGAAAGGTTAAATTTATTACTAATTTACATACAACATATAGCCCTCGTTTAAAAGGCTGTTGAAATTTATTTGCATAACAAGTACGTCATCTTGTCGGCCTTGTTTATGGATTAGTACTGAATAGTATATTGGTATTAAAATAGTTTCTTAGTACCTTTGTTTTCCTCTCTACTTCTTTGATGTTTCCGTTTAGCCTGACGGGAACTTTGGATTTTTTGTATAGTGCGTGGTGAAATAGGTTTCATGGCGATTTTCTGAAGACCACTACCGGCTAGCAGTGTAGCCACCACTTTTTTAGGTTCGTCAATTTCTAGGTTCTTAGTGTAAGCACCAAAAGTGATTTCATCTGGTTCTGCGTCAATATCGATAAAACTTTCTTCGAAAAGCTCGTAGTTATCTAAATCAGAATCGAATTCACTTTTTGAACACTCGGGTTTAGATTTCAGACTAGTCGTATCTGAATTGCGCCGGTAGCACACTTGTTT
This sequence comes from Papilio gigon, assembly GCA_027563995.1. Classification (NCBI taxonomy): domain Eukaryota; kingdom Metazoa; phylum Arthropoda; class Insecta; order Lepidoptera; family Papilionidae; genus Papilio; species Papilio gigon. The sequence goes on from JAODUI010000027.1 coordinate 6,145,365, forward strand.
AGGATCGGGAGAAGAGAAACTGCGCATCGCGGTTCCTTTGTTTTCAATTTCACTGTCTCTTGCAGGCGATGAATAGCTTCTTGGAAGGTGACTTTTCTTTACATTTTGCATTTTACGTTGCTGATGTTGTTGAATCCGTGTTGATATCAAACTTCTTCCTCGATTCGTATTTGCTATATGTTGCTCCTTACGACGCATGACTCAATGAACCGTTCGTTTCCACGTGTTGATCTCTTTGGACACGGGATGTAACTGCAAGAGGGAATCGATTTGTAACATGTTACGTTGCTGTGCGTGTCTAGTCCTATCAGATCATTTACCAATATCAGATGACGAGGTCGGCCTGGCAGAATGAAATGCAATATGATAGGCAACAGTGAGCATGACCAACTTTAACTTTATGTTAAACCTACGTACCTGAATATATACAATTCCATAACTTCAAGCAATTAAAAGTATCTATATGAATAAATAATCGTAGAAAAGATCTTAATGAATACACATTTTAGATTACACCAAACGTAGGCAAAATATTAAAGCAAAGATTAGCAGAGACACGTGGTCTATAGTAGTGACCAATTAGTAGTAAGCTATATTTTAGCTTTACAATACAACTAAGGAGGAGGCGTTTAAGGCGTACCGTAGGCGAACAACTTTCTCTAATATGGAACCTTGTCGATTATCAATTTTTGTGACATTCAAAAATATTTTAAAAACAAATTAAGCTTCTCCAGACTAGATGCCCCACATGGGTTGTTTTTAAATCAAGATTGACGAGTTGTTAATGAAATGTTGTTTACATTCAATTACGCATTATTAAACGAGTTCAGTTCTTTTGAATGGTTTCTGAGATTGGTAAAGTAGTGCAGCAATAAAAAAATGTGAACGGGACTTTCGAAAAGTCAGAAATGCAACAGTGTTAATACGAATTTAATTACTGACGAATCAATACGGGCAGATGTTAACTGTGTCTATATGTTTCTAAAAAAAAAGTACGTAATAGTTGTTGTACAATAAATTTGAATTAGGTAAATGTGAATTAGTAAAGTGTGTTTTATGAAGAAAGTGATCGTGTGAAAAGCAGAAAACATTTGTAAATTTTGCGGTGTTGGTGTTATTGAAGTGAGCATACACCTTTGATTCAATTTCCAGCTGTCGTTCAGTGATGTCGATAATTGATGATCCATAACTGCAAAATAATTGGTTTTCGGTAAATAAGTCATTGGAAGATATTACAATCTACCAATAGATGGTGTTGTATTCATTTATAAATAGGGTTTAAATGATTTTAAAATGTTCCAAGAGATGGAGTTAAACACGTATTACGCGAAGAGTTTAAATGAAGGCCAGTAGATGGCGAAACAGGAAAATTGTATAAAATTTAAAAACCATATATTTACAAATTTTTAGCAGTTTTCTAAAATATCATCTCTGGAAATGATCAATTCTTGTGACTGGGCTTTTTTTTTTTACTGAACGTTAATTAAAAAGTCGAACAAATTGGACTAAGTGTTATAGCTTGTCTAGTTTTTTTTTAACTTGCATTACGTTCATGTCTATTTAGTACAACCAATAAAAATAAAATTAGAATGTAAGCGCATATTTAGATTTATTTAGACATATATCTCGTTAATATTTTGTTTGCTAGTTAATTTTCTTAACAAAGTTTTTTTTTATAAATGTAAATAATAGATCGTATTTTGTAATTGTGCGAGGTTATATTTCGTATTTACGTGACACGTTAGTATCTTACGACTGCTAAGTAAATACTTACTAAGCACAGGGTTGGCATTATGTGGTTTTTTATTTTTTTGATTCTTTAAATACGTAACTTTGTTAAGTCACTAATATAATATTACAAAACAAATTTTAATGACCGATGTTTAAATTGCATAGTTTTTTACCCGCATACAGGGAGTTCACTACTACAACAAATGTTAACATTTATTTATCTATTTATTAATTAAAAAAACCTACCCTTCTTACGAATATTACGTAATTATATTTTAATTTGAAAGACTACTTTTAAACCATAATATAATATTACTTAAATAAACCAAACAGAAGGTTTTATATTCGCATTTTATTTTAATTTTTGTCATCTATTCTTCTCTTTTAAATGTAAACGGTACATGAAGTTGAGGATTCTAATCAAACTGTGACCACTCACTAAACATTTCGAAAATCCCAAACATTTAGGTGAAATCACAGTTTGTACAAATCTGCGTTGTTAGGTAACTTGGGCAACAATAGATTGTTGACAACCCTATGTGGCTAAGCGTGCAATCTTTCGCTGGCTAGCGGAGTGAGTTAGAGGTGAGGCTAGTCACTCTGTCAGCGTGAGTCTCGTCGGTTGCCGAACTTTCTTGTGTTGTGTTAACAATTTATTAAATCATATTACGCGGTAAGTTTATGTTTTATTTAAGTGATAATTAGGTAAGTTAATGATGTATTATAGTACATTTATTGTTATTTATGTGACTTACGATTTTTATGTCTTGAAGTTTAGCACGTAGGATATCTAATCGAGAATTAATTGTCGAAATGTCAGTTTGTTTTATAAAAGACAACATTGAGAGAATTTACCTCAATAGTAGCCTTTGGAGGTCTTTTGTTTGCCTAGATTTAGGGCTCCTAACGATAACTATAGGTTACACATCTATGGATTAGTCTATACTAATTTATGTTAAGAAAATTTTTGCGTGTGAAAATTAAAATTATTATACATTTTAGCTTGAGTGTGTTTGTAATAGGAAGAGTACTTTTAAATGGGTAGTGACTAGTTAATTTTTGAACGTTTTGAAATAACTTGACTAACTGAATAACTGCTGTTAAGCGAATTGTGTTTTTTTTAATTGTAGGAAACAGGTCGCGCCTAAATCACATCTTTATTGATTCAAATTTATTGATAGAATTACTTTGTTTATAATTCAATTTGAATTATTAAAATTTTTGACGATATTTTATTTCTTAGTTAATCAGGTTTTTGCGATTGAATGAAATATTTTATTAGTGTGTTCGTATAAAATAACAATGACTTTGACGATAATTAATTATTGCTAATTTTCGACAGTTTCTTGGTATTTTTTGAGCATTCGGCAGATTATTGAATTAGTTTACTAATTTATTTTAACTGTTCTAAGCTCAAAGTTTGTACTAGAAAATGAACAAAGGTCGCATGGCTGATTTGAATGGTTGCCCAAGTTATTGGTAGCTTATAACAATGTAATGTTGACGATTAGAAAATTGGAAGTGATCGTTTATTTTAAAAAGGTTTGAAATATTAACTTTGAGAAGTAATCGTGATAAACACAAGTTTACGTTTTGTTACGTTTTTATGCAACATAATACACATGTATATATCATTATAACTTGATTACGTTTACGTTTGCATTTGGTAACGCGTTGTGCGTATCATCTCTTATTATCTAACTGTATCGTGTTTTTTTACTATCTTGCAAAATAATTAGCGTGTATTCTAAAATTTCGTTACATGATTTAATTGTACAGTTTTTAATTGATATATTGTGCAATGAACCAATATATGGAAGGTGTGGAAAATATTGTGGAAGGCCTGTGTTCAGCAGTGGGCCGAAAAAGGCTGTTGATGATGATATTATGCAATGTTAGCTGATTTTTTTTTTATTAATATTTTTTTTACCACTCCTACCACCTACCTACCATCTACATATCTACCATCTTTGCGCCTGTTCTAGGACATGGCATTAGCCGATCGGAGTTCGAACTCTCGACCACGTTATCATAAAGCCGTACCTTAAATCATAAATATTACGTAATCTTAAATAAGCAAGCCTTAGATGAGACAAAGCATTACCTACTCAGGATATTTGCTTGCATGTCCGTTTGTATGTCCTTTTTGGGAATTCATAAATATTACCGTAAAGGTATTGTTTCGTCAACTAACTCAGATAAGATAAAAATGATAGACAAAAACTCGGTTAACATATTCTTCAAAACTCTGAAAGATGTGTTTTGACATGAATGAATTTACAAAGTCTAGAAAAAAATGCTAGATATATTAAAGTGTAACGCACTCATCATCTCCGCAGCCGTCCGGCCGGCACTGCTGTGTGTGCTAAAAACTATAAATCTCATTACAATAGTAACATCTTTAAAATCAAAGTTAGTACTTAGTAATATCAGTATGGTTCTGTCTTTTTCTAATTATTGTTTACTTATAGCTTGAAGGTCGAGCATAATTGTGATGCTGTGTACTTATGTCACGCGATTCAATCTTGTTCTGTAGACTACCTATAATCTTTCCTTATTTTATAATACTGATACTTAGAGTCAGTATAAGTGAATCTTCACTATATTTTTTTTATATGTTGCCGTAAAATATACTATTGTTTATTTTATAAAAGATATCTTAATTTACAAGTATATTACTCCCTTTTTTCTTAAGTTACGAAGCAAGTACGGTAGTAAAAGTTATGCAATGTTTGAAATAATCAAACATCCGGTTGAAACGGAGCGTTAACTTTCACCGTGTCTGAGCAGCGGCTTCTCTACGAATACAACTTAGATTTGTTCTATAATTACGTTAAAACAAACATTACACCTTGGTTTAATATTGTCGTAATGTTAGTTTATTTTGATGACGAAATAGTATTCAAAATTTACGTCAATATTATTCAGTAACTGTGTTACGCCGTAAAAATAAAAAAGATGAATTGTTGCATATTAATAAGGCCATTATTTTGCGCTATGCTCCGCTCACGTACCCCTTAACATGTTTTAGTCGTAGACTTGGGCTTCTTTCGCATTAAACTGATGTATATTAAGATTGGTGATTTTTCTTAAATGTGACTAGAAGTGAATCTGTACCCATAGATCTCCTACTGAACCAAATCAAAACCAAATTGGACGCTTTATCAACGTGTTTATAATTTCAGCCAAATAAATATTATACAACTATAATTACCTATAGTTCTAAACTGCCGAAACACAAATAACGATAATTAAAAACGGCTACGAAACGACACTCACACTTGAACTCCGGCGACGGCACCGATTTGTGTCGGACCTGCCAGTGGTCATTTATCCCTCACGAAAGTTTAAACAATTTAATATTATCTCTGATAATACTATCTTAGTTATACGATTATATGTTTTAGATAATTTGTTCGCTATTAAAAAATACGTCAAAATATAATAGATTACAAGAATATCATGCGTGTACCAAAACTCGTACGTTATGTCCCAACAATTTTGCGTAAGGCAGTTACGGAATACTTCGCTTATGCGGTTAGGGAACCAGTTTGCAATAGTTGAACTCGTACACTCGTATTTTTGTACTAAATTCATCGACCTTAAAAGGGAAATAAAACGCTCGCGAAAAGTCAAAGTTCGACGGAATAATTTAACAGTAAACAAAACACGATCAAATTTGTTGCTAAATGTTTTTGATCAAACATCAATGTGGCAAACGGCACGGAGCGGCCCTCGTGAAAGGGCAATTATAAAAAATAAGTATTTTTTTTTATTCAACAATAATATGAACAATAATCGAGATGATTAAAAGTCTTTAAGAAATCAGACTTTTACGTTTTCTTAATATGTAAGTCTACAGTCTTACTGTGGTAATAAAAACTCAAAGTTACATGGAGTTGGTGAAGTAGAGTCCGCGTGAAATTTATCTCACAAACCCCATAGTAGAAGGCCTATTATATCATCGCATTTCGATACTGCTATTGCGTAAATACTTCGCAGGTGTGTTTTAGATTGCACACAAATTTAGGCATATTTGACACGCTTGTTGAAGCACCCCAGTTCAGTTCTGTAACCCAGTAACATGTCTATTAAGTATTTATAAATCCATAAAAACATCGGATAATTTGGGTGAAGAATATTTACCAACAATCATTCTATTATGTATATTTTTAAGGGACATTATTGGATGCTATTTTAAAACAATTCAACGTTCAAAACGTATCGACACATTTTCTTAAGTAAAATAGAAAAAAAGGAAAACCGAATGATACGTTCTCAAGTATTTTGTGTTACACATGTCGTATCCCATGCACTGTCACGACAATGTGCAAGAGGTCTTAATAAAATGCTATGTTTACTTTATCGTAATCTGTTCTATTTATCTTTCTCAGCTATCAAAATGAATTCAGAAGTGAACGAATGGTACAGAGGGCGTAATGTCCTCATCACGGGGGCTTCAGGGCTCATGGGAAAGGTTCTTATTGAGAAGATGTTATACAGCGTGCCTGATATAGGCTGCGTGTACGCACTGGTTCGCTCCAAGCGGGGCAAGACGCCGGAATCACGCATTGAAGATATGTGGAAACTGCCCGTGAGTTTACCAACTTTCAAGCAAATAGTGACTAAATAGGTCTATGAAATAGAAAAGAGAAATCGATGAAATATTGCAAGAATGCATACAGGACGTAAAGTAATCAACGGAAAACTGTATTTCAAAAATTAGACTTGATAAATTGCTTGTTTGCATACTAATTATTTATGCATATTTTGAATTTTATCTGACATGATGCAAATACTACAAGTGAAAGAAAGAGGACAATGGCTTTAGTTTAAATTTTAATATAAAAATTAAAGCATAGATTATAAATTACTTGTTTAAAACCTCTGACGTCGATGTCTGAATGAATGATGAATGATGAATTTAAATTTTCAGCTGTTCTCAAGGATCAGAGATGAGAAACCGCATATGATGAAGAAGCTCGTTCCCGTGTCTGGAGACATCATGTACGACAACCTAGGAATTGATCCTAAAGTACTGGAACAGATTTATGATGAGGTAATTTTTTTATTTAGCCTGAACATTTATTTGCACTATACTTTACGAATTATTCAAAAAGTCTTAAGTCACAAAACGTAAATTTTGAGTGTTTCCCATTGGGCCGATTGGTCGGAAGGTGAATCGGACCAACGGGAATCATCCTAAATTTTTACCCGGTAAGTGTAACCTACATTTTATTTTCATTAGATACACTAACCACTATTTCTTGTATGGCTAATGAATTAACGGGTGCTATAAATAGTTATAACTGCGTAAACGCGGTTCTAACGGCCACGTAACACCTATTGGGAAACATAAGCTAAAGAGAAAGCGGTTATAGGCTCGTGGTGTCTTGTGATTATTTAGGCCTTTGTGGCTAAAACTGAGATACTTTATACGGCAGCAAAAATATTTATATATAATTCATTAATATTAGTTCTTTCTCAGGATTATGACAACGGGATAGTTCGGCATGAAATTGAAAACACATTTTGCGTAGAGTATACGCGTATTATACAAAAATAACCAAATTAAAGCACCATTCAAACCAATTATAATAATTTTTGTATTGTTGTTTATATAGATATACTTTACGACAGTTAAATGATTGCTCTAAATCTTCCAGGTATCTGTGGTCTTTCACTTTGCGGCCAGCCTCCGGCTCGAAGCGCCTCTGAAGGAGGGTCTCGAGATGAACACCAAGGGCACCATGAGAGTGCTGGACGTGGCCAAGAGAATCAAGAATCTCGTATCGTTCGTGCATCTTTCTACGGCTTTTTGTTATCCTGATTACAGTAGGATGGCTGAAAAGGTAAAATATCTTTGACTATATTAATAGGTATATTTAATACGAGAGCGGAGTGGAGATATAAACAAATTCTTAGTGTGAACATGGTAATGATGTATATAAAATCTCCACTATAACACTATGTATGTACTAAAAGTATGATCGATTTTATTCCAGGTTCACGATCCGCCGGCAGATCCTCATGAAGTATTGCGAGCTGCGAGCTGGTTGACCGACGAGCAGGTGAATGTACTGACGCCTTCCATGCTGCAGGCGCACGCCAATTCCTATACGTACTCCAAGAGGCTCGCAGAAACACTCGTCAAGGAGCAATACCCTGATCTGCCAGTATGCGTAGTGCGACCGAGCATTGGTGAGAGTTATTTTTTAATTTTTCGTACTTGAATTTAAAGATTTAATATAGAAGTTTCTACCTCACTTGTTCGTCTGTACTACACATAGATACAGTAATTGATTATTTTTTCAACAAATGTACAGTTTAATTTTTTTTAATTACATTGTTTGTTTAATACATTAAATTTTTAATGTTATAGTGACCCCTTCACACAAGGAACCGATAGAAGGATGGGTGGACAATCTGAACGGTCCTGTGGGGCTGATGGTGGGCGCGGGCAAGGGTGTGATCCGTTCGATGCACTGCATCGGCCACTACCATGCCGAGGTGATCCCGGTTGACATCGCTATTAATGCCATAATCGTGATTCCGTTCCACATCAACTCTCTCCCAGAAAGGTTTGTTACAAGATGTATCTTACATTATCTCAAGTCGATTATAACTTATTATAATCCAGTTACTAAAAATATCTTGACTATCATTTTCTTTCATATTTTTATTTCCAGAAGTCCCGAAATCCCAGTCTTCAACCTGACATCGGGCGATGATAGAGATACAACATGGAAGGAGGTCCTTGACGTGGGGAAAGCGACGGTTAGAAAGTACCCTTTTGAAGGTCCGCTCTGGTACCCAGACGGAAACATACGTCACAACAAGTTCATACACAGCATCTGCGTCCTGTTCTTCCACATCCTACCGGCATATCTCATTGACTTTTTAATGCTTATATTTGGACAGAAAAGATTGTGAGTATTTATTAATTTAAGATTTATTGAAATTCTGGTCGGTGGTTATCTGTTCCTAATTCAGTGAATATAGTTTCTAAAAATAAATTGAAAATTTTATTTAATACAATAATGACGTGATTTTTTGCAGTATGGTACGAATCCAAAATCGTATATCAGTTGGATTGGAAGTCTTACAATACTTCACGACTCGAGAATGGTGGTTCGACACGCGCAACTTCAAAGCATTGTCTACTCGTCTCAATGATGTTGACGCGAAGAATTACCCGATGGACTTAAAAATAATCGATGTGGAACCTTACATCCAGAGCTGTATGTTGGGAGCTAAAATGTTCTGCCTAAAGGAAAAACTCGAGAATCTTCCTAAAGCAAGACTTCAGAATAATATGTAAGTTCACAAAATATTACATTCTAATCTCTCTAGTGCAATTAAAAAGAAAACGACACTGTTACTCTCGTACACTAAATCTACAATTAAGAGCCCATATAACGCAGTTGAATGCAGTAAGCTTTTATAATAGGAATACACCAGTTACTGCTTTCTTAGTTGGTGACAAAAAAAAAGTTCAGTGTAATTCATCATTATGATTAAAATGTTAATAAATTGTTTCAGACTGTACGTTCTGGATTTGTTGGTGTCTGCCTTCGTCTTCTACCTGCTGCCATTATATTTGTTAGCTACATATATTGAGCCTTTCAGAATGGTCCTCTCGTTTGGAGGTCCATTTGTAAGGTATCTGCCACTTGTGGGCAAAGCCGTCTTCACGGAGGGATAGGGTTGTGTTTTGATATCTTTATATGCATAATATTGTACATTTTTGTACCAATATTGTGTACACATTTAAAGGGTATAGTTTTTATAAAACTTTATATTTTTAAAATTAAAAATACACCTGATGTCAGGTTCTACCAATAAGTAAAATTGTGATGGTTCTTAATATTAAGAATTCAGATCACTGTATAACGTAATTTGTATTATATGCTTACATATCGATTTCATGTTAATAAATGATTTATGAATATTATTAACAAGACTATGTACTGCGTTAGATCACATTCAAATGATATAAACACAAAATGAGGAACAAAACACATACTGTTACATAAAGATTTTATTGATAAAGAGAATGCAACCTTTTTTTTAATTAAATTATTAACGTAACGGTGTTTCCTTATAACAAAACACGTACAATAGTCATTTGTATCTCTATGTTTTAAAGGGTTACACCGTGTTTAAGTACCTTTGCGTTCAAATTGAACCTTTTCAGGTTCACTGTGGGCAAATTTAACCGCTAAATCTATCATCTAAGTAACCAAGCAACTGGTTCTCATGTTCACAAATGAAATAACACATGGCATCACAGCCGATGCTGGTCAATGTCCCATTGTAGTTCATACCACCGCATTCCTTATCTCCTTCATTATTAGATTCGATTTCAGCCCATTGATTGTATCCGCTTTCATCTATGTTTTCATCTGAAATAAATGCATTCATAGAAATGACTGATACATAAGAATTATTCGTCGAAGCCGTTTGTTACTTCGCAATAGGTATAAATTAGACATTACAGTAGTATCACATGATAGATTAAGAGAAGCTCACGAGCAGTTGACTGCAAAATATTTACGTTTATTTCTGTCTTCACTATTCAACTATTTTTTTTGGTAGGGGCAAATGAACAGCAGAATGCTAAAGGCAGATGATCGCATACAGTGAAAGGCATTGGGGAAGGCAGTCCAGCAGTGGGCAAACAATGGCTGATAATGATGTAACGAGTAACTAGTAACCCAGTACTGAGTGATCCAATGTCCATGGTAACTGTGGCTAAATACCGCTGTGTAAAAAAGTCACTTACCCAATAATGTTTTCCAGCCTGTTTTTTGCTTATTATTAAATCCTAAAGCGATAGATTTACAAGAATTAGGAGAAATATCGTTGGTACTGAATGCATCACCGGTTAACATTGCTAAATGTTGTGCTTCTGCTTCGCTATTGATTACGGCCAGGTAAGATTCTTCGACGTCGCACACTAGCTTCGCTTCGTTCCAGGTAACTGGAGTTGTATGAAGCTTGTAGCAGCGGGCTACCTCATCGCTGTATCGGTATTCTGATAAAGGAAACATAACGATCTAATCATTTTTTCTATAAAAAAACGAATGATGGTAATATTAAACTATTAAAACTTTCGTGAGACATTTCACTATATCACTTATAAAACGGCTTAACTCACGTGCAACTCGGT